>CM036537.1:1357929-1395429 GCA_020745685.1 Tautogolabrus adspersus
CTGCTCTTTTGTAATATTAATAGACAAAGAGTAAGGTCCTTTACCTGCTTTTTGTAAAGCGTCTTGAGATAACACTTGTTATGAATTGGCGCTATACAAATAAAGATTGATTGATTGATTGACTTAAAAAAACCCGGAACAAACACTGGATTCAATACATGAAAAATACCTGCTGTGTTTCTTAATCTAATCTACCGTACATTACTGAGGTTTAAATCAGTCGTTTTCCAAAGGGGATTCTGCACACGAGTAAAACAAACACACAACATTAATCTAGCGGGACTTCTAGCTGCTCCCTTAACATCATACACAACATACAAACTCCCCGCTCACTGACAAATCAGATCATAGTTTTTCCGTCTTGGACCAACAAACAAAGTTCGGCCTGCTCTGCCAGCGTGAGTTGGAGGAGAAAAGAGGAAGCGACCTCGTGAATCGGATGTTTTTGATAAGTGGGCTGAGCTCTGATTGGATGATAGATTTTAGCGGAGTTCAGGTGAGATTATGGGATGTTATAGGAAAAATAAATAAATAGGGAAGTTAATGAATAAATCAATCAAATGAAACAATTGATCATAATTTATGGAGGTTCACAGAGGTCACTCCTCATGCACAGAATAAAAAATAGATTGCTAAATCTAGACCAAATTAATTAACCCGGGTTACAACTGTGTGCAGGTTGGTCATTAAAAACCTCGTCTGGGTGCCCAGACTTCTGTTTTTTGTTGCTGTGGTATCTAAAGAGGTATTCATGGGATGGAAATATAACAAAGTTTGTTATTGCAGATTTGAGTGGAGCAGACAGAGAGCAGAGTCTCCTGTACCCAGCTGTCTGTCTCTGAAGAGTGATCAGTCCAAAGATGAGTTTATAGACTTCAGTAAAGAAGCTGGACCCTCAGACACAAAGTAAGTCTTCTCACTAACTCCTTGTCACTTCAGATGTTTCCTTGTAGGGTGGGTCAGTCACCTTGTAAAGCTGTAATCTAATCTAAGAGGACTCTTACAAACCTTTGAACCTGCCCGTTATCCTCCTACTTCTCATTAGTACGTTTATTACCAACAGAAGATGGCGCTCAGCACGGCCCCTGTTTCAAAGAGTTTGTTATTGTCTCCGTTTAGTCTTTTCCATCATCCTCTGATATGAGACTGTGTGGTCATACGTAAGAAGGTATTTGAGAAAGCAGAGAGCCAAAGGAAAAGGCTGTGTGACAGGTAAAGTGTAGAGAAGACGATCAACTGAGTCTTTACTTCAGCTGAGGTTCAATTCTTTAGCTGGGACTTTTTGAAGAGCCTTTAAGACCTTCTTGCTCCAAAGCCGTCCACAGCAGCACAGAGCTTAGCTTCACGTCCGTCCTCTGATTGTCTTCTTCAAGCAGGAGACATGTTGATCCTCAGAGCTGGAGAGAAAGAAAGTCCTGTTTCTACTCAGCCTCTCATTGGCTAAAGAAGCTTAGGAGCAGTGGATGGAAGGTCCTGATTGTTCAAACTGTCATGACTGTCTTTGCATGCTGGAGTGTGCTTAAAGAGAGGCCATGATGAGGAATCAGGAACACGTCACAGTTCACAACATGGACAGAAAACATATTGGGAGCAGGTAGTGCAGTGCGATATAACGATCTTAGATCGTGAAGGATTTGAACGTGTTGACGATCTGCCAAAGCAGAGAGATCGTAGAACCGGGCTAATGTGTTTGTCCAGTCATGCTGCAGTTTATGCTCCCACACAGACGCATCTCCCCCTCCCCTTTAGCTCCGTAACGGAGCCAAGAGTGTATGTCTGCAGCCTGGAGCCCTGAAGCCACGCCCCTTGGAGCTTCCTGAGCTTTGATTATCAAAATAAAAGCTTGCGTCTGATCCGATCGTTCCTACTTCTTTGTTTTTGAACTTCAGGGTTACAGCAATCATATCATACTATTGAATAATCACCGATAGAACAAATTATACAGATTATGAGCAGATTTGAGTTCTGATGATGATTTTTGATAGAGAGATACTTTATTGATCCCGAGGGAAATTCAAAGCATCCAGTAGCAGCTTACAAAGAAACAAACCGCTGCCCCCCCCCCCCGTACGTTTATTAACCCGAACAAAGATTTAAGGAATCCCATAAATGAATCAAAATTAAACCGACCTCTACAAAGAAATGTAGCTTCACCTTTGCAGGAATAAAAATAGATACCAACGTGCGACTTAAGGAAACCTATAAACAGCTTCTAAACAACGGCTAAATGGATTCTGAGATGAATCAAACTATTATAATATAAATGTTCGGACTGACAGCCTGAAGGTCTTTACGCACCAATCTTTGTAAAGAGTCAAAGTTGAAGACTTTAGAACAATATTCATTTTGTTTTAGTGACTTTTTTGATTCAATCAAAACAAACAATAACTATTGTGGACGCAGTAATGAGAGCTCACTGCAGCTCAACATGTGTTCAACAAATGATGCTTTATATTTGTAAATTACTGTTCAAGAAAGATCCCCAACATCATCTTCAACATCGTGTTTGTTTTATTTAAAAATATGGCACTGGTAAATCACCGGTTTCCTGAAAATGACTTTTCTGAACTATTTCAAATTGGTTTGTAACAAACACACTCGCTGAGCGTTTTGAAGATAACTCGCAATTTCATATTTTTGACCCTCTCTGTTCCATTGGAAATGCCCGAGCAAGAGCAAAGGGATGTGATGCGAAAGGGCATGAGACGAGAGGTCATGAGACGAGAGGGCATGAAGCAAGAGGTCATGAGACAAGAGGGCGTGAAGCGAGAGGGGGTGAGATGAGAGGTCACGAGATGAGAGGTCACGAGACGAGAGGTCATGAGGCGAGAAGTCATGAGTCGAGAGGGCATGAGACGAGAGGTCATGAAGCGAGAGGTCATGAGGTGAGAGGGCATGAGACGAGATGTCATGAGGAGAGAGGGCATGAGACGAGAGGGCATGAAGCGAGAGGGCATGAGACGAGAGGTCATGAGATGAGAGGTCATGAGACGAGAGGTGAAACTGTTCAGGTCCATCTGTGAAAATAAAATATAATATAACGAAACTTAATAGTCCGTAAGAACAACTCCATCCTGGTTATATGAAACTGTTTAGATATGCTTACAAACCGACACAGCGTGAGAAACAGTCTGTCACTTATCTGCAGAGTTTGCACAGTTAAGGTTTACATCTCGGATAGCAACACAACAAACTCTTTACGAGCCGGTGAGACGTTCACAGTCTGCAGAGAGTCAGACAGAGCGGAGCTCAGACAGTCAGTGATGGGAGATATAACCCCGGTGTTTAAAATGCTGCTGTCGGTGTTTTCTGTCATCTCTGTGTTTTTTAGAAAACCTGCAGTAGAAGCTGTTGAGGTCGTCAGCCAGTCTTTTGTTACCTGCAGGGTGGGGGGAGGGTTTCCTGTAGTTGGTGACCTCTCGCAGGCCTTTCCAAACTGCTGAAGGGTCATTAGCTGAGAAGCTTTGTTTTAGCTTCTCAGTGTAGCTCCTCTTAGCTACCCTGATCGCCTTCGTCAGTTTGTTCCTGGCCTGCTTGAACAGGTCCCAGTCCCCACTCCTGTAGGCTTCCTCCTTGGCCTGACGCAGCTTCCTGAGTTGAGGTGTAAACCAGGGCTTGTTGTTGTTGTATGTGCAGAAGGGTCTGGTCTGGAGCAACCCAAACAATTATTTTTCAAACGATTAATCTAGCGATTATTTTTTCGATTAATCGACTAATCTAACGATTAATTTTTCGATTAATCTAACGATTCATTTTTCAGTTATCGATTATTTCACATTACTTGATCAATGTCACTCAGAGGTGCCCAACCTTTTATGAACCAAGATCTACTTATAAAGTTGCCAGTCTGCCAAGATCTACTAGTCCACATAGGGAGCCATCTGTTCTTTTTAGGAGCGTGTATTTATATCAAATATGTTTTTCTCTCTAAATTATTTTAGTTTCTGCAACAAACCTCTTTAATCTGCTTAATTTTTCCACGCATGCTCACAGACACATACACAACGACTACGCCTCACGTTTTAAAAAGTTCTACTCGATGTTCCGTTATTTAAAGGAGTTCAGAACCGCATCAGCAGCAAGCAGCTGTACATTAACATTATTAAAACGAAGCATGAGAAGCTTCAGTTTTGATTGGAGCAAGGTGCATTTAAAGAGAGGTGTACGGACAGAGGACCTTATCTCTCTCTCTGAAGCTGATGTGATTCTGCACTCTTGATTTAGTCTTATTTCTCCGCAGGAGTCGAGAGGGAATTTGTTTTTTAACGGGAGTTTTGCTCCTCACGGCTCTGTTCCCCGCGCGCCTGCACTCTCACATGCGCTCTCTCTCTCTCCCCTGCTCTCTCTTTCTGTCACTCGCAAGCTCTCTCTCTCTTGTTCTCTCCCGCACGCAGCAATTTTATGAATAAATTGTATTTTATAGTGACTAAACATCTTGCGATCCTCTGAGAATCAGTCCGCGGTCTACTTGATTGCGATCGACTGGTTGGGCACCTGTGATGTTGTTAGGGAAGACGCGTCGACGCAAATTATTCATGTCGACGAATTTATGTCGTCGATGACGTCGACTACGTCGACGCGTCGTCCCAGCTCTAGTCTGGTCTGCACACACATGTCCTCACAGAAGCTGATGTATGATGTCACAGTGTCAGTGAATTCGTTGAGATTTGCTGATGCAGCTTCAAAAACACTCCAATCAGTGCAATCAAAGCAGGCCTGTAACTCCTGCTTTGACTCCTCTGTCCATTTCTTTATAGTCCTCACTACAGGCTTTGCAGTTATTAACGCCTGTAGGTCGGGATGAGATGAATCAGACAGTGATCAGAGAGTCCCAAAGCTGCGCGGGGAACAGAGCGATAAGAGTCCTTTATTACTGTGTAGCAGTGGTCTAGTGTGTTAGCTCCTCTGGTGGGGCACTTAATATGCTGTCTGTATTTAGGAAGTTCGTGGGTTAGATTTGCTCTGTTAAAATCCCCTAGAATGATGAGCAGGGAATCAGGATGTTTTTTCTCCACGTCTGCAATCTGTTCAGCCAGGTGCTGTAACGCCTCTGTTACACACGCCTGAGGTGGGATGTAAACACCGACCAGAACAAACGAGGATAATTCCCGCAGTGAATAAAACGGTTTACAGTTTATAAAAAAACTCTCCAGGTTTGGGCTACACGTCTGCTTCAACACTGTGACATCTGTACACCAACCTTCATTTATATAGAAGCATATTCCGCCTCCCCTCGGCTTCCCAGAAAGCTCCTTTACACGTTCTGCTCTGAGGAGCTGAAAGTCCGGTAGGTGAAGTCTAACCTCAGTTCAAAAGTTGACTTACCCGAGCTCAGCGGTCTGAAGTGACACAGTGAAACAGTCGATGACAGGATCAGACTCTTTGTTTCTCTGACTGTGAAGAAGCTGCACATGGTGTTCAGTCTGACTGAATAAAAAAACTGCACACAGATCATTAATGTTTCAAAAGACAGTGAAAGAGAAAATGTAGTTCTTTAGTCTTTCTGAAAGCAGGAGGGTTAAAACACAAGAAACAATCATCTCACTGCAGACTATGAGCTGAATACAAACAGAAGAAAGAAGGCGTTACCTGCTCTCTGTGATCATCTGAGTGTTTAGATTGTGTTTGATTAATCTTCATATTTTCTATCAGTCAACGATCAGTTTAGTTCTAAAGACATGTCTTCACAGGGGGACGAAGAGGACTCATGTTAGAGAGGAGCAGACGTCCTGTCCTGTGTGTCAGGACGTCCTGAAGGATCCCGTCTCTACCAGCTGTGGACACTGGTTCTGCAGACAGTGCATCACCTCATACTGGGACCAGTCTGGTTCAGCAGGAGACTCGTCCTGTCCTCAGTGTGGAAAAAGATCCAGAACAGGACCTGGACTGCAGACAGTCAGTCAGAGCAGCACTGAACAAAGTAAGACTGTACACCTTTCTGCTTCTGTGATCTCCTCCTTAAACACGACTTTTATTGGTCAATGTAAAAAGTATAGAAATTAAAACTCTTTTTACTTCTTTTACAATAACATTTGAAAACAATAAGCAGATTCTATCATTCTCTCTTTCAGTAGATAGAGGTCAGCAGGAGGTTTTAGAGGAACATAAGGTCAGTCTGAGGACGAGATGTGAACGTGTGACTGAAGGAAGTGATGAAACAGGAAGTAGAACCCTCCTCAACAGGATCTACACTGAGCTCTACATCACAGAGGGGCAGAGTGAAGAGGTGAACACCAAACATGAGGTGAGACAGATTGAGACAGACTCTAAAAAGAAGACCCTCCATGAGACTCCAATCAAGTGCCAGGACATCTTTAAAGCCTTACCCGACCAACAGAAACACGAGACAGAAGCTCAACCCGACCAACAGAAACACGAGACAGAAGCTCAACCCGACCAACAGGAACACGAGACAGAAGCTCAACCCGACCAACAGGAACACGAGACAGAAGCTCAACCCGACCAACAGGAACACGAGACAGAAGCTCAACCCGACCAACAGGAACACGAGACAGAAGCTCAACCCTACCAACAGAAACTAAAGACAGAAGCTCAACCTGACCAACAGAAACACGAGACAGAAGCTCAACCCGACCAACAGAAACCCATCAGAGTGGTTCTGACAAACGGCGTCGCTGGTGTTGGAAAAACCTTCTCAGTGCAGAAGTTCACTCTGGACTGGGCAGAGGGCTCAGAGAACCAAGACGTCAGTCTGGTGATCCTGCTTTCATTCAGGGAGCTGAACTTGATCAGAGATAAGCGGTACAGTCTTCTTGAGCTGCTCCGTGTTTTCCATCCAACATTACAGAAGGTCGCAGCAGAGACGCTCGCTGTCTGTAAACTGTTGTTCATCTTTGACGGCCTGGATGAAAGCAGACTGTCATTGGACTTCAAAAACTGGGAGGTTGTGTCTGATGTCACACAGAAGTCATCGTTAAACACACTGTTCACAAACCTCATCACGGGGAATCTGCTCCCCTCAGCTCTCATCTGGATAACTTCTCGACCTGCAGCAGCCAATCAGATCCCTTCTTCATGTGTTGACAGGGTAACAGAAGTACGAGGTTTCACTGACACCCAGAAGGAGGAGTTCTTCAGGAGGAGGTTCAGTGATGATGAACATCTGTCCAGCAGAATCATCTCACACATCCAGACATCCAGGAGCCTCCACATCATGTGTCTGATCCCGGTCTTCTGCTGGATCACTGCCACAGTTCTGGAGCACATGATGAGCACAGAGCAGAGAGGAGAGCTGCCCAAGACCCTGACTGACATGTACTCACACTTCCTGCTGGTTCAGACAAAGAGGAAGAAGCTCAAGTATGATGAGAGACTTCAGATGAGTTCACACGAGCTGATGGAGGCTGAGAGGGAAGTTCTTCTGAAGCTGGGGAGGCTGGCGTTTGAACATCTGGAGGATGGAAACATCATGTTCTACCAAGAAGACCTGGAGCGGTGTGGTCTGGAGTTCACAGAGGCCTTGGTGAACTCAGGAGTTTGTACAGAGATCTTCAAAACAGAGTGTGTGATCTTCCAGAAAACAGTCTACTGCTTTGTTCATCTGAGCGTTCAGGAGTTTCTGGCTGCAGTTTACATGTTCCACTGTTTCACCAACAGGAAGAGACGTGTAGTGGAGGCTTTTCTGGGAAAAACAAATGTAGATTTAACTCTTGGTGTTCTCCTAAAGGAAGCAATGGAGAAATCCCTGAGAAGTAAAAATGGTCACCTGGACCTGTTTGTTCGCTTCCTTCATGGTCTTTCTCTGGAGTCAAACCAGAGAATCTTAAGAGGCCTGCTGGGTCAGACAGACAACAGTCCAGAAATGATCCAGAGAGTCATCAACAACCTGAAGAAGATGAACAGCTATGATATCTCTCCTGACAGAAGCATCAACATCTTCCACTGTCTGACAGAGATGAACGACCTCTCAGTCCATCAGGAGATCCAAGAGTTCCTGAAGTCAGAGAACAGATCAGAGAAGAAACTCTCTGAGATCCACTGCTCTGCTCTGGCCTACATGCTGCAGATGTCCGAGGAGGTTCTGGATGAGTTGGACCTGAATAAGTACAACACATCAGTCCAGGGACGACTGAGACTGATTCCAGCTGTGAGGAACTGCAGGAAGGCAAAGTAAGTCCAGATGTGATGAGCATTATAAATCAGTGTCATGTACTAAAAGGGCTGGGAGATATGACCTGAAATCAATATCACGATTAACTGAACATTTGACCTCGATTACGATTAATGAACGATTATTCAGTTTTAGTTTGTTGCCCTCATAGTTCACTGACATGGTCTCTACTGTAAATATGCTCCACTATTAAAGCTGGGATATTTGTTCTAATGACAGAGTGCATGAACTATTTAGTGCTTATTAATTGAATATTTGGAATTGAAATCAAAGCATCTCTTGAAATGAAAACGACACATTTTAGTTTTAAAGTAGAAATGAACTTCTCTAAAACAGAAAATAAATAACTTGGATTTCTTGCAAACTGTTTTTCTGCAGTGTTTACATTTGACTTGTTTTTGTTCGGTGTCGTCTTCCCTAAAGACTAAATGTGTTCAAACTTCCATGTCGCTGATTGGACGTGTCTTCACGTGACTCAGTCCTGAAAATAATTGAAATAATTGACATGGGCAAGATAACATCGATTAATTGTTCTGAAAGTCGGTTTCAATTAATTTCCAGCCCTATGTAATAATTTACTAAATATAAACTAAACAAAATCCTCTCTGTTCATCAAAAAGTGTTCCTCTGTTAATGTTCAGGAGGAATAGTCAGTCGTAGTTTTTTTCACACGTGATGTTTTTTAGTTTTTTGTCCTGAGTTTAAAAATGTATTTGATAGTTTTTTTGTGAACACATTCAGGAGAGAATTCCCAAAGAAGTGCCTGAGATGTCTGATAGTGTTAATCCCTGAAAAGAGAGATATCAGATGCTGTGAGCGCCCCCTTCCAGCCTCTGCAGGCATTACTAATCAATCATGAGCATCATCTCTTAACATCTCAGCAGGTAGATCACAGAAAAACTGTTCTGGCAGGAGATCCTTAACCTCACTACATTTTATTCTTTGCTGACTTGTTTGATTTCTGGATCATTCGGCAGCAGTCTCTGTATTTTCCCGTTTATAGAAGTGAGCCAGACGGCACGAGAATGAGATCGTCCTCCTCCAGAGTTACTGTTCAATGAGTTTCAAATGGTTTTCTCCTCCAGAGAGAGTCCTCTGAATAGATCACACTTTAGATCACAGACTATAGACATGATGTCATCCTAAATCAAACTACATTTGTTTCCATGTGTAACCCACTCCTGGATAAATGCACGTCTTTAAGGTTCTGGAGGAGCTAGGTCGTGAGCACAATAACCATAACCACACACACAGATAGTTTAAGGAACAGCAGCTTTGTTCACTGAAAACATGTTCCAGTAAATAAGCAATTTACACAACATGTACACATACATGGAAATAACAAGTGGGCCCTTTCAAAGAAAAGAAATGGTCCTTCTTTGTATTTGGTGTCCTTTTAGAATAAGTCAAAGTCAACTGTAAATCCGGTTCATACAGAGGTCAGCTCTGCTTTAAGTCAACAAAGTCCGAGTTTGGTCAGAGTTGGATAAGTCAGAGTGCACTCTACGTTTGGGTGTTTAATGTTGCAAGTTTAACGTGAGCTTTATTCATTAGGACCAGAGAAGTAACAATGAGAACAATGCCACCCATTGGTGAAATTACTGTACTACAACACTCCCACTCAATTTTACAATGGTATTTAGAACCACTAAATAATAATACAGAACCGTGCTCTCCTTCACAAAATGACAAGAAAAAAATAAATCTTTAAACAACATCAAAAAAGGCTTCACCCCCTTTTTTTAACTTTTTGTTTACATTGATTTTACTGGAACTCTTCTTCACGTTTTCAGACTTGCTTTGATCAGGCAACGTTCGGCGTTGACCTGTGAAGCACAAACAACCACTCTTACATAGGAACAAATCCGATTGCTCCTCTTAGTTTTTCAAACCTCTGTTTAGTGAAAGGCTTGGTCAAGATGTCTGCTTTCATGTCTTTTGTTGGACAATACTGAAGTTCTATTTGTCCATTCTGCACACATTCACGGATATAGTGGTAGCGAATGTCAATGTGTTTAGTTCTGGAGTGATCCACGGGATTCTTCGCGATTGGTTGTTCCTTGGTTGTCTTCCAGGATCACTGTGGGCGTGGCTTCCATTCCGAGATCACACAGTAAACGTCTGCCTGTTTCTTGCTCAGCCAGCTCACCGGTCCTCCACTCAGTAGAAACATGTTGCCTGTTGTCAAGCGGCGGTCATCCTGATCACCAGCCCAGTCAGCATCTGAGAATCCGGTCAAAGCTCCAGAATCTGACCGCTCATACTTGAGAGCAAGGTTCACTGTCCCCTTCAAGTATCTAAATATCCTCTTCACAGCAGTCAGATGTGCAGCATCAGGATTTGCGTTGAACTTTGACACAGCACTCACAGCTTGAGCTATGTCTGGTCGTGTGGCCATTGCAGCATACAGCAGACTTCCAACCATTGACTGGTAGTCAGGGGTTTCTCAGCCTTGTGACGGTCTGTCCACACTCATTTGAGAATGTTCTTTCAAATTCCTTGAATTTGTTCAGCACCTAATTTTTCTGTTTCAGGAAGTATACCTTGCAGCATCTGGAGTAATCATCAATGAAAGTCACAAAATATTTTGCTCCACCTATAGATTCAGTCTGCATGTGTCCACAGACATCACTATGGATCAGCTGCATTCTGTGTTTGGAACGAATTCCTCCTATCGACTTGTATGGCTTTTTAGACAGCTTGCCTTCCACACATCCTTCACAGAAAGAAACTTCTGTTTCTGTAGAGAGGTCCACTCCGTTCACCAGATCTTATAGTTCCTTCAGCTGTGTAGTGTGATTCAGCTGTGTAGTGTGACCCAGGCGCTGGTGCCATAAGCTGGCTGCTTCTGATGCACTATGACAGACAGGTAAACTTCTTACAACATCCAGCTGATATAGTCTGTCAGCTCTTTGTGTTCCCATTCCTTGAAGAGTTCCATTTTTCCCACGTATGTAGCAGTGAGACTTCCTGAACTGCACTGTATTTCCTTTTTTTGGTAGCTGCTCCCACTGAGAATAGATTCCCGGACAGCTTTGGAACATACAGCACGTCATACATCATGACATTTTTTACATCACTTATTTTGAAAGTCATTTTCATGTTGACATTTCCTATTCCTAGGGCGTCAACTGCCCTGCCATCACCGAGTTTCACAGACTCTGGTTTTGTGAATTGCTGGCATTCTTGAAGAATTTCTTTATCACATGTCATGTGCTTTGATGCTCCCGAATCAATCAACCATTCATTCTGTTGTGGTCTGTCAGTCGGGTTTGCCTTTTTGGTGACAAAAGCACTTTCATTCCCTGCATCGTCACACATGCTTTTAGCCTTGTGGTTTTTCTTTTTAGCTTTATGTTTCAAGCTCGGACAATCACGTTTAATATGACCTTCTTTCCCACATTTTTAACACCGCCACGTGTTTGGTCTTTCTGCTCCCACTGACTTGGATTTATCCTGCAGATTTCCCCGAAATTGTGATGACATGGCCGATGCACCACCTGACGTAGTAACACTGTAGCTTTCGTTAACATTCATCCATTTTTGCTCTTCATTTATTAATGCTTGCTGAACAAACTGCAGTGTCAGATAGTCAATCTTTGTTTCTAGTGCATTGACCATGGTAGCATAACTTGGTGGCAAACTACCCAAAAGTGTTACAATTTGGTGTTCTTCTTCAATGACAGCTCCTATTGCTGATAGCTGATCAGTCAGCTCCTTCATTTGTTTCAAATGTTCAGTTAAACGATCTCCTTCCTTCATTTCACACTGGAAATATTTTTTCTTTAGAAACAGTTTATTTGCTAAAGTATCTCTCTCAAAATGGCCTTTCAGCGTAGTCCATGCTTCTTTGGGAGTCTGGCAGCTTGTTATCAGCTACAACTGGGGTGTACTTACATTCAGCACTAACATGGAGAATGCCTTCTCTCTCCGTTTGTTGAACTCAGCTTGTGCTTGTGCGTTAGCATCTGCGGCTAGTGTGTCCGTCTCCGTTAGCATACCCCATAGTCCTTTAGCCTTTAGCAAGTGCTCCATCTGAAACTTCCACGTTGCCCAGTTCCCTGGTCCGCTCAGCTTGTCTATAAACAGCTTCTCATCCATTGTGAAAAACCTACAACACTGTTTATTTCACACAAAACTCAGTGTAAAGACAGCTTCTTTAGCGTCGATCTGGGCCCATAACCTGTTGCAAGTTTAACGTCAGCTTTATTCATTAGGACCAGAGAAGTAACAGTGAGAACAGTGCCACCCATTGGTGAAATTACTGTACTACAACATTTAAGCTGGTACCAATCCGGGTGACTGGCACAATCCTACCTCATGCATTGAGTTCATCTGACTGGTTTCACTGGATATGTGGATCTGTTTCTGAAATCAACTGGGAGGCTCGCCCTCAAATGGATGGTTGAATCTTCTCCACTGGATCTCCTCACTCAACAAAAAGACCTGACCTGCATTTACAGACATGCTTCTGGTCTTTAGTTCTTATCAAGTGAATATGAAATCAGGTTTCTCTCAGGTTTCTCTCATGCTTATCTCATCTGTTGTACAACACTGAACAATATACCAGATCAGAACAACATTAAAGTAAGTTACTCTCTAGTTCAAATTCAGATTTGGAAACATTACAATCGTTTTGTTCTAATCCATAGTTTAACAATATTTACACTGTGCAAATATCAAGAATGAATTGAGTATTAAAGTGTTGAAGTTGAACCAGTATTCAAGTAACAACAAACACAAAGCTTACACATTCAACATCAAACATGTACTTCCCTTGCTGAAAGCATTCATATATGTTTCTGTAGAACAGAGCAGTATCTGTTTACTGATGAGGTCCAAAAAGATGTTGGACAGAAATAATAAACCACATTCCTTAGTTGACTAATTCTTCTCAGAATGATGTGTCAGGAAGTCAAAAACACCTCTAGTAACATGAGGAGTAAAGGCTTTCAAACTCCACACTAGAAGACATTCACCTTTTTTACTCTCTTAGTAAAATCATGATTTTGACCACAAAATGATATCATGAGCATGAATGATGTTTACCTTTATGAATTAGAGGATCACTAAATCACATGAAATCCTTTGAATGACTTTGCAAAGCAATAACTTTTCTGCTAACACGCAGAAAAACTAGCAAAGTGAAGTGAACAGCTAGCTTACCGAGACATGTGAAGTGCAGCTTTTTAAGATGACACACACACTTCACGCAGTTTCATGGCTTCTGCAGGAACTCTTATCACTCCTAACTGATGAATGATCCTCTTTTCATCTTTATAACTTAGTTCTGCTGTTTATCAACTTCTACATTTAACGTGGTGACAACGTGGTGACGACGTGGTGACGATCTCGTGCTCACACTGGCTTTAGAAAAAAGAAACTCTCGTCCTGCATCGCGGACTTTTGCTTTGCTGCACATCAATCTGCACTGCAAAACTACTGTTGATTTTAGTCGTACAAAACTGCAGAAATAAAATCATTGACTTAGTAATCACAGCTAGAGTGTATTACACCAAATAAATAAAACATTAACTTATGAACTAAGCCAATAATTATGTTGTTCATGACTCTTTCAATAACTATTTTTAACCCGTTTTTACCAGCAGGGTTACACATTCATCTGTAACATTTAGTAAACGATTGAAAGATGAAGAATGTGCAGGTTTGAAAACCAGTGATGAGACTTTTTGTGTCAGTGACAGATTCCACTGATGTGTAAAGTTAAGACCAAACAGGACCTGTCAAACTTTAATCATCAAATGTGAGACGTGAATATCAAACGCTTCTTTCATAATTCATATTTTTCTATTTTATGTGTCAACAGTTTTTCCAACTGTGACCTCTCAGAGACTCACTTTGACGTTGTGGCCTCAGCTCTGAAGTCCAACCCCTCCCATCTCAGAGAGCTGGACCTGAACTACAACGAGAAGCTGCAGGATTCCGGAGTGAAGCTGCTGTGTGAGGGACTGCAGAGTCCAAACTGCAGACTGGAGACTCTGAGGTCAGATCACTGACTGTAATATAGATATGAATATAATAGAAACTGTGTTGACTGTGTTTGAATTTCAGCCATTCTTGAGAATTGGGAAACATCATGTCCCAGACAAACAAACTTAAAAATACCACTTACAAATGAACTTATTCCTTTTTGAATGAAAATCCCTTTAAAAGATTTTTATTATGAAACAAATTTTAAATACCAAATTTTGTTTCTGATTTCTTTGTTTAACTCTTTCCCCGCCAGAATAGTTGCCAGCCAGCGCCAGAGTTTTTCACCATTTTCACCAATCTTTCAAGACCCACAGAATATTTTGTGCTTTGAATATTTAAATAGTGAATTCATCAACAGAAAGATCAGAGCTTATGTTTTCATATACAAAAAACAATTTTATTCTAGCTTCATTCATTCTTTTTTTTATCAGCACTTGAATATCGTCCATTTTCACACAACAAAAACATTCTGGACAAAAAGCTGAGAAAACAGCACTTTTGTAAAAGACACTTATTTTAAAGCAAAAAAGGATTTTGTGTTTACATTTTGTTTGTTTTCACTTTCATTTGGTAACTACAGTTATATTTTAAAATAAATAAATAAAAATGATTAGATAAAATGATACATTCTGTTTGAATAGTAGTGTAGCACCACAACATTTACAATCGTGAGACAACTCACTACCTTTACATATTTACACATTGTTCTTCAGTTACACATTCAGAAATCCTTTTTTAAACTTCTTTTTTTACAAACACTTAAATATTGGTTATTTTCAACAATAACAAAACATTTGTTGAACAAAAACCTGAGAAAACTGCATCTTCAAACACAGAACACTGACTTCATATTTACATTTGTTTGCATTTCCAACGTCCATAAATTATGAAAACTTCAACTTTTTTGTTGAAAAAAGCAAACAATAAAATTAGGCATTGTAATGTGCCTTTGAGTGGTACACTGTGTTGTAGAATGATCGAGGGCGAGTATCTTTGATTTACCACACGGGTTTATTGTAAGCGCTCAACATCAACTCCCTCTCAGCGAGGTAACAACACAAGATGCTAAAGCATGTTCAGTCTGACGTAAAGCAGTTTTCCTGCCGTAAACATAACACTGTCGTGACAGTCTGTAACTTAGAATACTGTCATCTACATGCATATGTGACATTTCCCTCCTTTCTAGTTATTTCAAATAACTGCAAAGTTTACTTGAAGAGAGATTATAACAGCTCCATAGAAATAAACAATATTAAAATGGTCTTCTTTTCAAACTGAAAGTAAGTTATGTATTATGTTAAATTTAAATCTCCTGTAAACACAGGTAAGTGACAAATAACTCAAAGACTACTTTCTTTTCCAAAATAACTCAGGATGCAATTCCTCTTATCAAAATTGAAGAAGCTATATAACTCTTTAGCACAAAATGTTCAGTAAACATGACACAATATGCATTCTTAAAGTGAACAGGTGGTTGTTTTATTTCTTTTCACTCTCTTTTCTTCCGCCCCAAAGGCCATAGGTGTTTTTTTTTCTCACCCCAATGTCCAATGTGAAACACCCAGAAAACACTTTTCTCTACAAGTCCAACCTAGCAGCAGGCTTACTGACACGGCCAGACCTGGTCAAAACATGTCCTGGTGTTTGTGTGCGTATAGGGGTTGTCTGTTCACTTGGATTCGGGCAAATATCCTCTGGAATGGTGGCACACAGTGGTTGAGAAATCATCTCACCACTCTCAGCGGTGTGCGCAAGTGGGGTAGTCTGTTCAGGTCGAGGAGTCGGTTCTGCCCGGAGATGAAGTCTGTTCCGCCGCAGCACTGCTCCTCCCTGTGTGTTGATGAGGTAAGACCTTGGAGTAACACTTTCTTTTGAGACAACTGCTGGCGTCTTCCAAGCCTTTTCGTGGTCAAGCTTGACGTAGACGTTGTCACCGGCCGTAGAGCAGGAAGACGTCTGGCACCATGACGGCGGTTGTAATAGAAGGCTTGTTTAGTCTTCTCATTAGCGCCCTGTCTCTGCACTTTGTGAGCCCCTGATGCCCATCGTGTATTTTCTGCAAAATGTCTGCTCTCAATGACTTCGGAATAACAATCCTGTTTCCTCGTGTGACCAAGCCGTCAGCTTCTGATAGTTCGTTTTTCAATTTCATGAAGTCCCTGGCACACGGTGGGACGTTACCAATGTATTCTGGCCATCCTGCCCTGATGAGTTTGATAACGGCCTGTAGCTGGCTGTCGGCTGTTGTTGCTGTTCTGATGCTCTCCATTCTAGTTGGAGATGCTGGGATGCCCTGTATCACTGTGGCTACGTAGCACGCCACATCGTCCGTCTCCTCTTTCGTGTGTGTTCGTAAGCTACGAGACAGGGCGTCAGCAACCACAAGTGTTTTTCCTGGCACATATTCTGCTACAGGTTTGTACCTCAAGAGTCTCATCAGTAAGCGCTGACATCTCAAGGGGACATTGTCCAGGCTTCTGTTGTTGACAAGCGGTACTAGTGGTTTGTGATCAGTCTCAAGCCTGAACTGATCCAAGCCGCATAGATACTTGTCGAATTTCTCACAGGCCCATACGCCAGCCAGACACTCTTTCTCGATCTGGGCGTACCAAGTTTCGGCTTCGGTGAGACGCCTGGAGCAGTAGGCCACTGGCTTCCACTCCTCTCCATGGAGTTGGAGGAGTACACCCCCCAGACCGTAGCTACTGCACACAGCAGTGGGTTTAGCAACATCGTAGAAGGAAAGAACCGGCGCTGTGGTCAGCATCTTCTTAATGTTCTCAAAGGCCGACTGCTGTGAGTGGCTCCAGGTCCAGATGTTCTTGCTTTTCAAAAGCTCGTACAATGGTTGACTTATCGTAGATAGGCTGGGAACGTACCTTCCCAGGTAGTTCACCATGCCCTGGACTCTTTTCAGCTCCTGGACATTTCCTGGTGGGGCCAGCTGTCGAATGGCCTCATCTTTGTCAGGGTCGGGTCTCACCCCTGACTGGTCGATGAGATGTCCCAAAAAACGTAGTTGGCTTTGTCAGAGGGAGCATTTCTCTTTATTGAGCTTCAGGCCTGCTGATTCAACACACTGCAGTACCTTCTCGAGTCTGGTGTCGTGCTGTTTCATTGAGGTCCCATAGACCAGGATGTCATCCATAAAAACTTCCACACCTTCCAGCCCCTGCAGTGTCTCCAGCATTTTCCGCTGGAAGATTTCCGGTGCACTGGTAATCCCGAAAGGTAATCTCCTGAAGCAGTATCTGCCAAACGATGTAATGAAAGTTGTTAGTTTGCAGCTGTCTGGGTGCAGCGGAATCTGCCAGAATCCACTCGCAGCATCAAGAGAGGAGAACACCGTTGCTCCACTCAGCTTGGCAGTGATCTCATCCTAGGTGGGTAGGATATATCGCTCTCTTTTGACTGACTCGTTTAGCCTTTTCAAGTCCACACATATCCTGGCTTTGCCAGTGTTTTTCTTTAGAACAGGTACCATTGGTGCACACCATTCAGTTGGCTGTGTTACTTGCTCTATGACACCGTTGTTCTCCATCCTGTGCAGTTCGTCTTTAACTTTTTGTAACATTGGGAAGGGCACACGGCGTGCAGCATGAACAGCGTACGGTTGAGCACCTTCCCTCAACTGTATTCTAACTGGTTCAGTTTTTAGTGTGCCATGCTCACCATAAGCTTGCTGATGTCCACTGGTGGTGTGTGTCACTTCATCAACTCGCCGTACTAAGTTCATTCCCACTGACAGGGACCGGCTGAGTAGATTGTTGACACTCCGGCCGCGGACCACATATGCTTTAAAGGAGTAATCCTTCCCTTTATAGCTAACTGTAGCATTGAAGCGGCCTAGACACAACAGCTCACCTCCTGGGCTGTCCAATGGAATGTCAGCAGGTTCCAGTGCTCTCAGTGGGGTCAGTGTGTGGAATGCATCCTCACTTAAGACGTTGACATCAGCTCCTGTGTCGATTTTAAATTCCATTGGGATGGAATCAACCTGTAGCTGCACAGTCCACTGCTCTGTCTCATCTGCACTGCACACTGAACCTAAAAAATAGGATGTCTGTTCAACCTGCCCAGCCTCTGTGACTTCATTCACTGACCTGTTGCTGTTGCGACACACCCTGGCCCAGTGTCCGATTTTATGGCAGTTGTGGCATGTAGCTTTCCCTGCAGGGCACCTTTCATCCCTGCCATGCTGGGCTTTCCCACATTTCCCACATTTCTTTTCATTTCCCCATTTTCTGTCTTTTGTCTTGTCTGGTTGTTGTTGTTTCCAATTATTATTTTTCCGTTTGTAACGCACCTCCTGTACTGATCCCACCTTGTCTCCTTGCAGGTTTACCTGTGCCGCGACCTCCTCTGACTGCCTGACGGTCTGTATTGTCAGTGCGAGCGTTAGGTCCGCCATTAGCTGCAGCTTGCGTGAGAGCTCCTTATCTATTATCCCAACGACAATACGGTCGCGGATATTTTCCTCTCGGTTGGCACCGAACTCACAGTGCTCTGATAGATCATACAGGGCTCGGATAAAACACTCTGCCTTCTCCCCTGGCCGCTGGACCCGCTGATGGAAACATGCCCTTTCATGGATAATATTCCTCCTCGGGAAAAAATACTCATCGAACTTTTTCACCACGCGGTCAAAGTTGTTTCTGTGTCCGTCTTCGGCAAAAGTGAACGATTTATATATGTTTTCTGCCTCGTTGCCCATGGCATAAATCAGGCAGCTCACCTGCACGTTTCCGTCATCCTTGTCGAGTTTTGTTGCGAGTCTGTACCGCTCGAAGCGCTGTCTCCAGTCTAGCCATTCAGTCGGCTTGTCAAAGGCAAAGTTCGCTGGGGGATTAAACTTCGCCATTCCGTCGCTTATCCTCCTCTTTATTTAATTTTCGTGACTCACTGGCCACTTCTGACACCATGTAGAATGATCGAGGGCGAGTATCTTTGATTTACCACACGGGTTTATTGTAAGCGCTCAACATCAACTCCCTCTCAGCGAGGTAACAACACAAGATGCTAAAGCATGTTCAGTCTGACGTAAAGCAGTTTTCCTGCCGTAAACATAACACTGTCGTGACAGTCTGTAACTTAGAATACTGTCATCTACATGCATATGTGACATGTGTAACACTCCCCAAAATGTAAGGGGACACCTCAACCTTTGCAGTAGTATGATGTCTCTTTCCACAACCCCTTTCGTGCACAAACCCTGCACCTTCTAAGTTGGGTGCTGCTTTTTGGTAGATGGCAGGATCGGAACAAGTGCATGAGCTGCAAAATGATCTGCCAGCCTTCTCCTGGGTCTGTGTTGTACGGTGCTCTGGGTGTCTTTTGAGGTGGAGAGTCATCTCTTCCTTCCTCACTACTGACATGTCTCAAAGGCTCTTGGTTCGTCCATGCTTTTACAACACTTTGGATGAACGACAACAGAGTGCTGAATTTGCATTGTGGGTTTTTAGCTTTGTAAATGACAAAAGCGTTGAAGAAACTGATTTCAAAGAGATAAGTTACAAATTTCTTCGTCCACTTGTGTGACTTCCTGACAAATGGGTAGTACACAATGTTTTGGTCTAATTTGTCCACTCCGTTCATTGAATTGTTGTAGTCAACAATACATGCTGGCTTTTGCTTTTCAACTTTGTCTTTGTGACCTCTCTGCCAGACCTCAATGTTTTCCATGTTGTTCTGATGGAATGTTAACACCATTTTTACTATTTTTTTGTCCCACCAAGCCTAAACCATCACATTGTCACTGTGACGCACGATTGTTTCCCCAATCATAAGGTCAGCATTCCCAACATCTCGAATGACAGGTGGTTCACCTCTGCCTTTCCTAAGTGTACCACAGACGTGGGTTTTCAGATCAAGTAGGCGCTCACACAAGTCTACAGAATTGTAAAAGTTATCCATAAACAATCTGTAGCCATGACCTGCTAAACCATCAAGAAGAAAGACACCTGTGTCTCCCAGGGAAGCGCCTTCTCTGCAATAGGGCTTCATGTTGTAACAGTACCCTGTGTCAGAATCGCAAAGCATTCGATATCATATTTGACGGGTTTTTGGGGATTGTACACCCTGAACGCTAGCCGCCCACGCCACAGAAGCATACTCTCATCAATGCAAATGTTAGTGTTAGGTTGATACTTTTCACTGAATTTAGACACAAGGTAATCTAAGACAGGGCGGACTTTGTATAACCTATTGCTGGTCTTGCTTCATTATCATTGAAGTGTAGAAATCTCAATATCATTTCAAACCTGTTGCGGGACATGACCTTGTTGAAGTAGGGGGTGGCGAAAATGTCATCTGTAGACCAGTACATTTCATGTTCAGGCTTACAAATAATACCTGCGAGAAAAAAAGGTTTTCATTTCTGAAACTGTGACCGCTTTCCATGCATGAATTCTAGCATGTATGGAAGCATCATGCTCAGCTTGAATACACTGATCTACATACAAGTTGGTCTGATCAATAATGATCAGTTCATCAGAAATTAAACTCAATGAAGTCAACTAGTTGTTCTGAATTAAGGGCAGCAGCATCATTGAGATGTCCAGGATTCTCAGTGAAAGGAAAGTTTTTTGGCTGTCAGTTGATTTCTCGCCACACAGGATTACCTGGACCAGGACCTGCACCTGGCTGGTTTACAGGGATCCTTGGTCACCTGGTACTTGACCTCTGTCACGCCTACGAGGTCCACGTGTCCGACCTCTGCCTCTTTTCTGTGATCGACCTGTAAATAATTATATGAATGATTAGACTTACTATAAAAAACATGTGTACATTTTTGATTCTATAGTGTGACGTGCACAAAGAGAGAAACACTCTTTTTCGCCCTTTTCATCTCATATCTCACCTCTTGCAACTCTGGAAGGTGGGATTGGAGAACAAGACCTGGACCTTGACTCAGTGTCTGAAATAATATTACAGTAAAATATCATATAAACATCGATTTGGTAAATACTTTGTTCACAAAATGAGAAATAAATTATTTCCACTCATCTCTTCTCACAATTTAGCAGATGCTCTCATTTTGTAGCATCTAATAATCCTACAATCTAAGATACTGTCAAACTAAATCAAACACTATGTTGTCATATCTTACCTCTTTCACCTCGGGTAGGTCTGAATGAAGGAGACCTGGGCCTTGAGTCCCTGGACTCTGTGTCTGGAAAGTAACAGTAAAATGTCAAACATCGGTTTGATAAATAGTTTGTGTACAAAATGAGAGATAAATTATTTCTATTTCATCTTCTCTCATCTTTTAATTTAGATATTTAGCAGATGCTCTCATCCTGTAGCATCTAATTACCATACGATCTAAGTAACATGCTATCAAACTAAATAAAACACCAAGTCATCATATCTTACCTCTTGCACCTCGCGTAGGTCTGAATGAAGGAGACCACCTGGATCCTGAATCCCTCCACTCCGTGTCTGAAGAATCACAGTCTAAAGTATTTACAATATTTACAGGCGACTGGGTGTCCCTCGTCTTTGCCCACATCCACCGCTGGCACATCCGCGACCCAAATTCGACCCACCAGACTCGCTTCCGTCTTCATCCAGATCAGATTAATTTCCAGCAAAACATGAATCATCAGAGTCTGTGTCCATAAGTAACTCCAAGGCTTCCGCAGCCGTATACCTCTCCGTGGGCGCCGTCATTTTTGTTACAATGTTACAATTCACTTAGCAGACGCTTTTATCCAAAGCGACGTACATCAGAGAGTACAACACTAATCCATTGATACACCGCCGCCGAAGCAGGGTTAAGTGTCTTGCCCGAGGTCACATCGGACATGTTGCTCAGCTGGGGATCGAACCCTCGACCTTCTGGTTGAGAGTCGACGACTCTACCAACTGAGCCACAGCCGCCAGTCTGTAGAAACACTGTGCAGATCAAGTGTTTCTACCTCATATCTATAGAGAGAATGTGTAGTTTTAGATGCGCGTTAACTCCGTATAAACTTTTTATGCTCTCTCTTGTCTCTCTGCTTTCCCGCGGGTCGTCTTCTTCGCTTGTTTTTGGGCCTGATAGTACTGTACTATTTCACAATATACGTCAGAGCGCCCCCTATCGTATTTCAGTGAAAACACGGATTGACGGAAAATCTCGTCAATGGCGGAGAAAGAGTTAAAAGATTTTTATTATGAAACAAATTTGAAAAACCAAATGTTGGTTCTGATTTCTTAGTTTAATGTCTAAACCTGCCCTATGACAGAAAACAATTTAAAACTTTAAACTATTTAAAAATGTGTCAAACTCTTCAAACTCTAAAACCTACTGATACTAAAGGTGTAAAAATACTATTATAGTCATCTACACTTTAAAACGTTGTTTTTAGGAACATTTGGACCTGTTAAAGTTGTGTCCCAGATTTTTGTCAACTCCGTCAGACTTTTACAAAAACATCAAATAATCAGGCATAAAAAGAGGTGAGCTACAACATAAAGGACCCCCGTCTTATTCCTGCTTTTAAAAAGGGGGGGGATGCTGTTCAAGCATCGTTCACATTTTGATTTGTTGAGAACTTCATGAAGTGATTTTACTATCAGGTGTGTCTCTACTAGGGGTGTAACGGTACACAAACATTTGGGTTGGGTACGGTTCTTAGTTTTGAACATTGGGTTGGGTACATTTTGGGTACAGTAAGGGACCTGATGCAACACTTTCTTTTTCTTTATTAGGAACATGTACAACTTCCCTTTTACACATTGTCTTAAGTTCAGCATGGACAGTTCAGACTTGTACACCTGCTCAGGTTTCTTTTTCATTACATTTTAAATTAAACATTTAAAAAAACATGAAATAAAATATACTTATGCTGCAACCTTCAACCTAAAGAGTGTCCAATAAATAAAAGAAATGAATGAAATAAAGTATTTTAGAATGAAATAAAATCATCAATATAGCCTATATATAAAAAGATGTCTTTTAAATTGCAGAGACAAACACTGACACCTTTCTGTTTATGAAGCCAGCACTTTTTTTGAACGCCCTTTGAGCACAAAATAAACCTAAAAATCACATCTGGGACAGAATAGTTTCATCTCAGAACTCTTCATATTTCCCTCTGTCAATATAAGAACTTGTAAAAACACTAAACTCACATTCTGCATGTAATCCGCTGCAATAAAAACACCAATGGCGTTTGTTATGGCTTTGGCCCGTTCAGAATTATTATCAAGAGGCTGTTTAAATACAAAGGAGAGTTGTGTTTGCTCCACGGTCTCTTTTTTCCTAGTTGCAGTGATGTTTACGTTGGCGTGGTATCTTTTTGACTGCTTTAATAGGTTGGACGTGTTGCCAGCAACGTACCCGACAGCTTCACTGCTGTCACTCCTGTGAGCGCGCTCGCTACACTTGAATTGTGCACTCGCACACGGATTTTAGCGCAGGTTTTCTCAAATAAAAAACACGTTTGGTGAAACAGTTTTAAAACCATCGGATCCCAACAAAAGACGGGTTAAAATCAGCATTCAAAGAAACAAACTCAGCAGAAGAGTGGAGGAGAGAAAGGTGATAGCTCTATCACAGCCTCATATTAATATCAAATTGATGAAGTAGACTCTGACAGTTACCAGCACGCTGAACAAACATGATATATATATATATATATATATATATATATATATATATAGGGTTAGGGTTAGGGTCCAAACTTTTGACTGGTAGTGTGTATATATATATACACACTACCAGTCAAAAGTTTGGACACACACCATTAACAGTGTTATCAACAATACAGTAAACTATATGATTATAATGTAGCTACTGTAAGCTGTATCCAGGGCACACCTACTAACAGAAGTGTTTTTCTTCATGTTCACTGTTTTCCACATTTAAGAATAATTGTATTAAAACAATCAAAATAAAACATTTAATGTCATTTTAGTTTTGGACAGAAATGCACACATTCGTAGGCATCAACTTCACTATTTCTATTTCTATTAGAAAAGCATGGCAAACATTGAACCATAGGCCTTTTGATCAAAATGTCTTTAAGGTAGTAACATGCATTTCAATCAGGTGTATCTAAACATTTGACTGGTAGTGTGTATACACCAATCCAGAGAAAAACGGAAGTTGACAAACTGCCATTACTGCAGTGACCACTCCCCTAGAACATTAGCGCGTTTAATGCAAGCTGTCCGTAGAAGTCAACAATTTTCGTAATTCTGTGTTATATTAGTAGTAAAACTATGCTATGGGGTTCTGGAAGAACTTGTGCAGTTATCGGCTGCTCAAACAACAGCGGAAAACTTCAAGTTTGGAAAAAAAACGAGTGTTTTGTACACAAACATTTACTTCACAAAGAGTGCCCCTGCTTGAGACCGTACGGTTTACATAGATTCCCTTGGCGTTCAGAAGACGGAGCTGCTCGCCAGCAGTGGATCAAGAATGTCAACTGAGCAACTGTTACAAACAATATAACATGAAATGTTTTTTTAATGCCCAGTGTTGCCTTTTTCGTCAGCTTCGTCGTCCCTGACCGTAGTACAGGACAGCTGCTTGGCTCGTTTTGGGCTGGTAACAAGCAGTCCATTTATTCGGCGCACAATGTAGGAGGAGAGACAGAGTACTTTCTCTTAACAGGGTCACTTTATTCACAAACACCTGCATACATACTCCGTACCGTAGCGGGAGACTTCTGTTTACACTTCCCATTGCCTACATTACCCATAAGCCAACTACTTAAAGGGACAGGCTCAGGCCGGTAACACCAGTTATGTGAATGCTAATATGTTAGCAAGCTAGTAACGGTAATTATCGTTCTGTACTTGATTACTAAAATATGACGGATCGTCAGGTGGTATATTTTTTACTATTTCTGGCAATATTCATAACCCAAGTCTAAATAATATGTACATTTAAAAAACGTTTATGTCGCCATTTATATATGGTACCGTCATTAGTGACTCTGGGCCACTGTCTAACATCATCGATCTAGCAACTCATCCTGCTCTCACGGGCAGCCGGCAGCAGCTGACTGGCCTGTCAGTCACCGCAGTAATGGGAGCCACCACAAGATGGCAACGCCCACAAACATTCCACAGGAATCGGTGTATATATATATAATTAAATTACTTTTGCATCAGAATGGTTCAAGAGTCAATTGTTGACTGTTATTTTCCGCCCCCCCCCCCCCCCCCCCCCCCAGGGGAAACACTGGATATATAACATGGGTTTAGACCATTTAAATGAATTTAGATATTTGAATGTAAACATTCTAATAAAATTCAACATATTGTACGTTTCAATCTAAGAATGATCAGGAAGTACAAAAACATGAATGAATCACAATAAAGTCCTTCAATGTTGGAATGAACAGATGATGATCACATCAGTGTGTTCATGTGGACAACATCACACATTCATGCATAAAGCTCACTGTCATCTACATTTACATCTTTTATTCTTTATTCAGATTGAGGGGCTGCAGGTTGTCAGAGATCAGCTGTTCTTCTCTGGCCTCAGCTCTGAAGTCCAACCCCTCCCATCTCAGAGAGCTGGACCTGAGTGAGAACGAGAAGCTGCAGGATTCAGGAAAGAAACTGCTGCGTGATCTTCAGGAGAATCCAAACTATCGACTGGAGACTCTGAGGTCAGTCTCTCAGTGTTCTTTAGTAAACCCTCCACATATCAGGTCATACATATATTTAGATTCTTGTTGTTTCTTGTTGGAGAAATCCTTTTCTGGGGTCTCTACTACGAAGAGAGTTCAACATACCCAGGGTTTTTTCTGTTATCTGGCTTCACTAACCCTGACATAAGAGATGGTGCTGAACAGTCACATGAAGCTGCTTATCATCCTGACAAGTAAACCCAGAGTTTCAGAGAGCACGTTCACATAAAAGGGGCGGAGTTGGCTTCATATAACCTATCACAATCATCACAGAGTCTGCTGTCAGCAGATCGTCATATCTAACAAACTCTGAACAAACTATATTACTAATATGAAGAAGTTGAAGACAAACAGGCTCCCAGAGACTAAAGTTACACCGCTGCAGGAACAAATGCAGGAAGGACAACTGGCAGAAACAAAGAAACATCAGAGAGTATTAATGTCCAAACTACGGCTTATTCTATTTTCTTCCCATCGTTAGTTGACCTTAGAACTGACCATAATAACTCCTGTTTCTTCTCTGAACTGAATGTGTTGCTCTGACTCTTTCATGTGGAGAGTAGAACAGTTTGAGAAGTTCTATTTCAGCTGCAGCTCTGAGCATCACAAACAGAGCGGCATGGAGACACTAAACATTCATATGAAGATATCATTCAAAAACATAAGAAGCTCTTCATCAGTTAGAGAGAGTGTTCAGGAGAAAGAGGAGGAAAGGCAGGCAGTGACGGTTTACCCACAGCTCCAGTCATGAGCTGCTACCGTTGGCCTGTGTGTTATGAAGCCTAATGTCTGTGGGGACAAAGGATCTCCTGAACCTCTCAGTCCTGCAGGGCAGTGAAATGAACCGTCCACTGCAGCTTCCTCTCTGGCCTGCCATGATGTGGAGGAGAGGATGGCTAACGTTGTCCAATAGAATCTGTCCTCTCCTCCACACGTGTCTCTACACCTCCATCCTCAGTGAGTCCAGACGCCTGCCTAAAACAGAGCCAGCCTTTTTTATCAACTTGTCCAGCTGCTTATTAGGAACTCTTTCTAGTTTTGTCCCGGTTGCAGGGATTACAAAGACCTGATCTTCAGAGCATGAAGAGAGATGTGTTGAAACTTCTGTCCCTGGAAGAACGTTGTTAGCAGCTCATTGGGTGAACGCTTTGAGGTGGATGTAAAAATATGTTGTGGATTATTTGATGAAAGTCAGACACAGTCACTCCCTCACAGTAACACGACTGCACCACAGTGATTGATCAACAAGCCTAACTCTCCTCCCTCTGATTTATTTCACTTCACTGTCACCATCCGGTCTGAAGAAGCCATGAAGCTGCTTCCATTCAAAGTGGAGTCCATGTCCGAGTCTGTGAGCCCAGTTTCAGTCAGACCATCAGACAGTCAGCTGTGGAGCTGATGTGAACAGATCTTTCTCTGTCATAGAGCTTCTTTTCTAAAGTTCATCTCTTTCTGAACAAATGTTTTCTGCTCAGGTTTCTATCTAACAAAGACTGTGTGGGCTCAACCAAAGCCTGGAGGTTCTTTTGTTCTCTGAGGAGAAATTCACCAGAGACCTTGATTTATTAGAAATACAGTAAAGTACAAACCAACATGAAGTGTTAAATCATCGTCCCCTTTGACACAGCCTGTTCAGGATGGGACTGTGACACCTGGCTGTCTGTGTGAAAGTCATGGAGGCCATGTTGTTCTGCAGCTGAGCCGTCAGCAGAGGGAGTAACAGGTGAAATGTGGGCTGTCAGAGCTGGTAGGACAGAACGACGCTGTGTGTGTCTGAGTGTGTGTGGACGTGAAGCTCCCATAACTCAATGTAAAATCACACACTCAGACACCAATATGAAACCGTTCAGTGTTAAAGTACAAAGGTGGAGTGAGGGCGGAGCTTAGTTACAGCGCTGTGGGGGAATCTGATGACTCACAGCTGATGACGGGAGTCTGTGTAGAAAATGATTTCTGTGATCTCTCTTCTTCTCTCATTAGATGGTGATGATCTCTGACAGAATGTGAGCGATCAGGACGCTGGTGGTGCAGAGAGGAGCAGCTGTGTCCTGATGATCCACAGAGGAGGAACCTCCACCATCTTGTGCGTGGAGAAGCTCTGCAAGCTGAGGAGAGCTTCATCCATCAGGGACTGACAGAGGAATTACATCAAAGTTCATTTCAGTGATATTTCTAATGAATTTGTTCTCCACACTTTTCAGGAGTGGAAGGTCAAACATGAAACAGCTGGTAGAAATGTTAAGAGATCAAAAGTTACCAAGAAATGCTGCAGGTATTCTTCTCATGTGATGATTATTTTGATTCTATTCCTTACAAAAAGTAGCAACCAGAAATTGAGCTTTTAACACAATTCAACCTCACATTTTAGTTGACAAGCTTGAGAAATTTTAACTTAGATTTTAACCTAGTGGGCTGGATCCTTGATTTTTTAACCAGCATGAACTCAGAGAGTCAGGGTGAATGGTTTGTTGTCAGACGAAATGTCATCTTCTACAGGTTCACCTCAGGGGTGTGTCCTGTCTCCCCTGCTCTACATTCTGTACACCGATGATTGCCGCAGCCGGCATGACAACAGATATATCCTTAAATTTGCTGATGACCCTGCTATCGTCAGCCTCCTTCATGCTAATGAGAATGACAGAGCCTACCTGAAATTGAACGTGTCTAAGACTAAAGATAGATAGATAGATAGATAGATAGATAGATAGATAGATAGATAGATAGATAGATAGATAGATAGATAGATAGATAGATAGATAGATAGATAGATAGATAGATAGATAGATAGATAGATAGATAGATAGATAGATAGATAGATAGATAGATAGATAGATAGATAGATAGATAGATAGATGTACTTTATTGATCCCAAACTGGGAAATTGTGGCGTTACAGCAGCAGGTTATCAAACACACAATGTTAGTAACCAAAACAATATAATATTAAATACAAGGTGAATAAGCATTAGAATATAAGAATAACAAAAAATAGGATTCAGAAGAAATATATACATCCAGGATTTAACTAAACATTACTACTAGTCTGGAATGTGAAAAATTAGATGCAACATTTGTAAGTCATGTTTAGCTGAATGTAAACAGACTTTCCAGGAGGTAGATGAACATGTGTAATAAACAGTGATAACAGTATTAAAGAGCAGTATTGATATAAAGAGCTGTCCAGAGCTGTGCAAATTCTGAGCTGTGCAATCAATTATACCTATATTAAAGTGCAGGAGTGTAGACATATATCATCTGAAACTATTGACTATAATGAGGAGTAGGCAAGACAAATGAAGTGAACTTTAGTGCAGGGATAATTTGTAAACTTTACAAAAGCAGAACAGCTGTGCAATAAATGATACTGATATTAAAGTGCAGGAGTGTAGACATGTTATCATCTGAAACTATTGACTATATTGATGAGTAAACAAGACAGACGAAGTGAAATTGAGTGCAGGGATAATTTGTAAACTTTACATGAGCAGAACAGGTTACAGTATGAAGAGACAGAGATGATCATGAGGACAGTTCTCTGCTCGCAAGCGGTGAGCTGTTGTAAAGGGCTATGGCTTTAGAGACATGATCATAGACTTCAGGTGCAAGCCCCCTGTTCCTCAAATCACTACCATTAACGGAACAGTGGTGGAAGTGATCAAATCATATAAGTATTTGGGAAGTCTGATTGATGATAAGCTGTGCTTTAATCCCAACACAGATCCTATATCGAATCAGTTTTAACATTTTGTGTGATCTGCTGGTATGGAAACCTCAGTGTTCTAAAATTGTGAAGGTCAATGAATATTATTCCATTGATGTACTCTTAACAGTGAGCTGCTTGTATTTCGCGTGGATTCCGCACTTTACTTTTATTTTGATGTGAGCTGTGAAGTCAGAGAGAAACATTCAGCTGTTTGTGTTCACACATGACGCTCAGCACCAACACTTCAGGAGTTATTCAGGAGTTTTGTGCAGGTGTGAACAAGGCTGAAGTGAATAGTTAGGTGAAGCTTTGTTTGAGTAATTTACTCCACTTCTTTACCTTCATAGGGTCTTCGGGTTTTATTTCAACATCATGGAAAAGTATTTTAAAATGATTTTTTCTCTATGAAACTTCTTCTGCTTGGCATATTTGCTGAACATGTGATGTGAAAATGGTACATTTCATGCATTTTCTACTAAAAATTTAGACCATTTCTTTCTTTACACATGTTAGACATATTGGTATTTTCTAGTAAACATTGCATTTTGACACACACACACGCACACACACACACACACACACACACACACACACACACACACACACACACACACACACACACACACACACACACACTTTCTCTAAATGGATGTTTACTTTTCAATAGAATTTCTCATATTGTTTTTTTTTGGTTCACTTTACAATAAGGTTCACATGTTTAGCATGGTTAGTGGGAAACTAACCACTATAGGTAACCACTAAGTAATGGGTAGATAGTGAGTACTACTTCATCATGTTCTAGAGTAGCTCATGATTATTATATTTTATTATTCTTTATATTTGACATTTTTTAAATGCTATTGTTTATATTGGTAATTTCTTATATTTTATTTAAACGTACAGTATGTAAAACCTGCCGCAAGGGGGCTCTCAATCAAAACAATAACAAAAGAGATGACGTCGCTCCTCTCATGGGATACCCCCCCCCCCCCCCCCCCCCCCCGGAAAACGAACGAACTCTGTGTTGAATCAATACGAACGGGCAAAACCGACTTGAGAAAGACAATATGTGTACTGACGATGTATCCAAATATAATTTACATGAAGTTTTTATCACAGCAGCAAATACAGCGACAGAACGGCAGCTTTCAGTAGCAGCTAGCGCTTAGCTAATACAGCGGTCTTTGATGTAACATCCGGGGTTTCCATGACAACGATCAACATTTCCTGTCTATCATGGCGGCTCATCATGGCAGCTGCCTACAAGACACGTCACGTTACAACTATAAAATTACGGATTTCTCTGGCTTTGATAACTTTTGGAAATATTTGAGGTGATGTAAGTACTCAACTAAAATATATATATAACATGGGTTTAGTCCATTTTTAATTGAAGTTAGATATTTTAATGTAAACATTAGCATGCAATCTTACATACTGTACCTTTAAGTTCTTGCTTTTTTGGCTTTATTTCCCTTGTTAACTGTTTTTGCATCAACACACCAAGACTAATTCCTTATATGGTATGTGTAAATGTACTTGGCAATAAACACGATTCTGATTCTGATTCTGATGAATGCTGGATAAACCACACAAATTGATGCATAGTTACTGGGAGATGAATTAGTTAACCATTAGTTAATGGGTAGATAGTAACTTTAATTCTATAGAGTAGCTTTTGATTAAGAGAATGAAGTGAGGCATCATACGGTGTAGTTACTCAGTACCATAAAACCCTTCTTTTGTCTGCCTGAGATATACAAAACTAAATAGAAATATTGATTAAACTGTTAGTAAATCCAGGTCACTTGTGCTGAGGAAAGGCAGAGTCTCTGACAAATTCCACTTTTCCCTGAATGGCACCATGATACCATCCATCAATGAGAAGCCAGTAAAAAGTTTGGGGAAACTTTTTGACCACAGCCTCAGAGATGCAGCGGCCATTCAGACATCCATCAAAGAGCTGGAGACTTGGCTCAGCAAAGTGGACAAGTCAGGACTGCCAGGAAAATTCAAGTCCTGGATTTACCAGCATGGCATCCTGCCCCGGATCCTTTGGCCATTGCTGCTTTACGATGTACCCATAACATCAGTAGAGATGGTGGAGAGAAAGATCAGTGGATACCTACGCAGGTGGCTAGGCTTCCCACGTAGCCTGAGCAGTGCAGCTCTGTACGGGAGGAATAACATTCTGCAACTCCCTTTTAACAGCGTCACGGAAGAGTTTAAGGTCTCCCGTACCAGAGAGGCAATGCAGTACAGAGATTCCAAAGATCCCAAAGTCTCAGCAGCTGGCATCGAAATCCGCACTGGAAGAAAATGGAGTGCCAGTCAGGAGCTGGAGACTGCAGAGGCAAGGCTGAGGCACAAGGCAGTGGTGGGGGCAGTTGCAATGGGAAGATCAGGTGTGGGCACCTTTCCGATGCCCCAGTACAACAAGGCACAGGGCAAGGAGAGAAGACTGCTTATCCAGGAAGAAGTTAGGGCAGCAGTGGATGAGACAGGATCAAGCAGGATGGCAAGCATGAGGCAACAGGGGGCTTGGATGAGATGGGAGGGTGCGATGGAGCGCAAGCTCACTTGGACTGACATCTGGAGAGCAGAACCCCAGCGCATTAAATTCCTTGTCCAAGCCGTTTATGACATCCTCCCGAGCCCAGCAAACCTCCAGCTGTGGGGCAAGGCTGATACACCGTCTTGCCAGCTCTGCTCTGGAAGAGGGACACTCCAGCACATCTTGAGCAGCTGCCCGAAGGCCCTGGGGGATGGTCGCTATCGTTGGCGCCATGACCAGGTACTGAAGGTAGTTGCAGAGAGTGTCTCCTCTGCCATAAAAAACAACAAGCCCCACTGCCGTCCCACAAAGCCAATAACATTTGTCAAGGCAGGAGAGCAGCCCAAACCGCACCTCAGAGCTGCAGCTGGCCTACTCTCAACTGCACAGGACTGGCAGTTACTGGTTGACCTGGGAAAGCAACTCAAGTTTCCGGCACACATCACAGAAACATCATTGCGACCAGACATCGTCATTTTATCAGAGGCCTCAAAACAACTTGCCCTGATAGAATTGACTGTGCCCTGGGAGGACCGTATTGAGGAGGCTTTTGAAAGGAAGCTGGCCAAATACCAGGGACTCCTTGAGGACAGCCGGAAACGAGGGTGGAGGGCAAATTGTTATCCTGTTGAGGTAGGCAGCAGAGGCTTTGCAGGACGCTCTCTCTATAGAGTCTACACCTTGCTGGGTTTGAGAGGGTCACTAAGGAGAACAGCCATCAGGACTGCAACGGAGGCAGCAGAGAAAGCCTCCAGGTGGCTGTGGATAAAAAGGGGGGATTCGTGGCCTAATGCTGCTGGGACGCAAGTCGGGGCTTGATCAACCCCGGCTGGGTCGCCTGGGTGAGGGTGTATGATGTTGCGAGACCCGAAACACCCAATGAACCCAGGAAACATCACTGATGATGCGTCCCAGCGCATCCATAGGATGTATCTTTTATCTAGTTAGTAATGCAGAACAAACTGATCTGTAGGATTTTATGGGTTTATTTACTTTAGAATGGTTGAACATGAGCCGGGTCAAATTGACCCGAAGACCCTGGGTGTGACTAAGATCCTACGAGGTTAAATAATGCAGCGTTACTCTTTGAATTTATGTGTCAAATACAGACTGTCGTGGACAGTTTTCTGACCTTTGCCACGTTCACATCTTCTATTCATTTCCTTATCGTATCCGTTTCCCTCAGATCAGCAGCCTCGGGTACATATTGATCTTTAATGATCCTATCATCACAACTCTCCAACAGAACAAACTGCTCTGCACTAAACCTGACACCAAGGTGCTGCCCCGTCAAATCTCTTGTGAGCAGAAGCTCATAAAAACAAACTTTTTGATCATGTGTCTGTGTTTGTTTTCAGATAAGACAGCAGTGCAGCCTCATATCATCTTAAAACAAAGAGTTTAAATCAACATTACTCACCATCACCTGCATCCAGCACCTTAAATAAATAGTAATAGGGCCCAGGGCGCACTCACACGAGGCCTCAGGCTTCAACCGAGCACAGTGACCTCTTGTACACAAGTCATCACGCCGTAATTCTAGATATTTACAGAGCTCTTGTGAGTTTAAGCACGCTGACTCTGAAAATTCACATCTGCTCAAACTTTGAGTAAACACTCGTCCTCTGCATCGGACAAACGTGAACCCTTTGCCGCTTTCGTTTAAAATGATTGTCAAGAGGAACAGTTGCATGATTAGGATATACGTCAAGTCCACGTTGAGGACCTGTGCTGGTGCCGAAGCCCACCTCATCCTATCGTGCCAGAGATTGCAGATGACATGCATGGATAGAAGTGATGGATGAGAAATGAAGGGATGAGAGAAGGGGTCGAGGGATGAAGGGATGAGGGTAGGGGTCCAGGGATGAAAGATGAAGGGAGGAGAAAGGTGGGATGAGGGATGAAGGGATGAGGGAAGAGGACAAGGGATGAAGAAATGAGGGTAGGGGATAAGGGATGAAGGGGTTGTAGGATGAAGGGATTTCGGTAAGGGTCAAGGGATGACGGTAGGGGTCGAGGGGTTGAAGGATGAGGGATGTAGGTAGGGGTTTAGGGATGAGGTTAGTGGTCGAATGGAGGACACTGAGTTGTAGCAGATGGTGTCAGGATGGGTTGAAGGAAACGACGGGGTCGAGACTCAGGTAGGGGGAGCCATTTCTTCATGCTCTGACATGTGGAGACCCCTGTGGTGCCTCTATTCAGAAAAGGAGAGGAGACAGAGAGAAAGAGAGAGAGGGGTGAGATTTAGGGGGGAGTGAAAGTCGAATCAAAGGGTAAAGAAACAGATGAGGTGAGGTAAATACGTACGGCAGGGGAATGGGATGATTGTGAGGCGTGGTCACCTGTCGGCCATCGAGTGGAGCGATAGTCTCTCAACTTATTCTGCACTCCTCATCTCCTCAGGCAACGTGTACAACTGAAAGTACTTTTTGGAAATAATTGATAAAAGACCATCTCTAAATCTGATACAAAATTCAAATGAAGCTTCAAAACTCTTTTTAGGGAGCACTAACTGATTATCAAGGCCCTGCATGTATCATCAGAAGTGACTACAATGAGATTCAACAAGGAGAGTCATATTATTTATGGAATAATTCAAACGCAGCGGCCGACTACATGACAATGGAAAAGTGAATATTAAACAGAAACGGAAGAAAGAAAAGATTGAAGAGAAACCTCGGGGTGGATGTAAAGTCAGAGACACAATCCTTTAAAAGAGAAACACCCCTTCACATTTTCACCATGTTTTATGTGATTTGGGGCTGAGCCAAGCCTGTGTAACATTTGCAGGTTTTAGGCGGCACCGAGTGAGGTCGACATTTATTTCAGAAGCAGACGACTGACACAGAGTCCTTCTATGAATCGAGAAATGAGTGAACCCTGCGTCCTCCCACACTTCCCCTGGAACTTTCTTCTCCGAGTCTCCCCTCCCACAGTGATTTTAAATTTCCCAGAGAAGTGGAGCACAAACAACGTATTAAACTGAGAGCCAGAGAGCCGAAGAGTCTGAGGTTAGAAAGCGGCTCCAGTTCCAGAAAGACTGTGGGAGAGGGAAAAATGAAGAATCCCCTGGTGGATGAAATCTGAAGAAATGATGTTCCTGTTTGTTGTTGATTTGCAGAAATGATTGAAAATAACCCTCAAAGTCGTCCATCTATGAGAGAGAGAGAAACTGAACCTGTTCATGTGGTTACTTTAAGTACATGATCAGAACTTCAGGTCACTATTAGAAACATTTAAAGGTCCAATCAGTGAGATGTGTAGAGAGTGAGATGATAAAGTGAGCTTACTCTATGATCAGACATTAAGGAAACATGCTATGTTGAAGTGCTGGCTTCTCTGACAACAATGCAGCAGCCAGTATGTCCTCCTTCTAACTTTAGATTCTGGTCCTGAATGGTCTGGATTTGTTTGGACCAGAGAAGGTAGGCGGTTTTAAGGCACCCCCACACGGCCGTTTTGGACGCCCCTCGGTTTGCCAGATATGAGAGCAGTTATCAGGTCAAACCAACAGGTGTTGCAGCGATGGAAGCGGGCAAGAGAACTGGTTCAGATAGAAGTGATTGTACCCGACCTAAAAAGCCTCTGCATGTTTCTAATAAGCTCCACGAGCAGAAACGTGCTCAAACTAGGATCAATATTGGAGATGCTTTTGAAAAATGGAGAGAGGTTAGAACGCAGAAAGGTTTACAGACCGATGCAGAGCTGGATAAACACTGAAGCTTCAGTGTCCACCACATGGTGACCTGCGTGAGCATCCACTCTAGAGAGGAGGAGGGGAGACAGCTCTCTGTGATGTTTAGGACTGCAGTACAAATTTTAAACACTAGGTGTCAGAGTTACACATTGCTCCTTTAAGCTAAGAAATGTGTATTCCTATTTTAAAATATCTCAACCCTTAAATAAGGGAAGAAAGAAAATTGTGATATTGTGTCGGTTTAAATAAAGTTGGAACCTGTCAACTGGTTAGTAACATGATCGGATAAAAAATCAGAGCATCCCAAAGAAACTACAAAATGTTGTTTTTCATGTTTTGCTTCCTTCCTTTGTGTGTCTTTCCTTCCTGTGATTTCATGTTCTCCCCTTTTTCTTGTTAGTCTCACCTGTGTTTGATTGCCCTGAGTAGAGACTTTAGATCCTGGTTTCAAAACTTCGCCCCACATCACCGTTGTCGTGTAAACAAACAGCCAAAAGGTTATTTCCGTCTGAAATCATTTCATGTAGACGTGGCCTCAGGCTGTGTCATTTCACTTTAACAAACTCTCAGATAGCTCAGCTGACGAGTCCAAAGTCATATCCACCTGATGACATCACACAATGACCTTTGTTACGGTTCCTTTGAGCTGTTTGACCTCAGTTTGGGATCTCTAACCACTTCCTGTTTCTGTGCTTAACTTCATGTCCTAACCTTCCATCTACCAGAAGGGCCTTACTTTATTTCAAAATAAAAGCACACAGCAAGTAAAGTACTCTCAGCTTAAGACAGGACAAAATTACAAAATAAAAGCCAAACAATTGTTATTTTTAAAGGTGAAATAATGGAATTTCAAAAATGCGATTAAAAATGTGATTAATCGGGGCGCCGGTGGTCTGGTGATTGGTGTGTGCGCCCCTTGTGCAGAGGCTGAAGATCTTAGGGCAGGCGGCCTGGGTTCGGTCCGACCTGCGGCTCCTTTTCCTGCGTGTCGTCCCCACTCTCTCTCCTGGATTTCTGGCTCTGCCCACTGCCCTGTCTCTCGGATAGAGGCACGAGGCAGAGAGAGAATCCTATATGTGCAGAAACGTGTCATCACTCAAGCTTGTTTCTAGAAAGAATTGAGTGTGTTACAATGACCCTACAGGGTCTTTTGTTAATCTGCAACATGAAACCTCATCCTACTACCAATGTGACACAAGCACATTTAAATCCGTAGAAGAAGTGTGTGTGTGTGTGTGTGTGTGTGTGTGTGTGTGTGTGGGTGTGTGTGTGTGTGTGTGTGTGTGTGTGTGTGTGTGTGTGTGTGTGCATGTGTGTGTCAGTGTGTGTGTCAGTGTGTGTGTGCGTGTGTGTGGGGGTGCGTGTGTGTGTGTGTGTGTGTGTGCGTGTGTGCGTGTGTGCGTGTGTGCGTGTGTGTGTGTGTGTGTGTGTGTGTGTGTGAGAGAGGTCTGATCGTCACGCAGTGCGGGGGCTCCCTCCTGAGTGGACATGATGTGTAAAAAGAGAGTAAATTAATTGAGTTTGGACAGAGTAATAAAACGCATCTGTCGATTCCCACGTGGTGCTGCTCTGGCTGCTGCTTAGCAACGAGTGTAGCAGCTGCACTGCAAAAAATGACTCCCTAACTTTAGTAGTTCACTCTGACTGTGTGCTTATTTATTTCATCCTGAGTCTGGGAGGACTAATAGACAACACGCTGACACATGATTAAAGGTAGCTGAAGATAAGATCCTCTTGATTGATTGGGGAAAATCAACATCATGCAACAACTTGATATCAAAAACATTTG
>CM036537.1:1400429-1492929 GCA_020745685.1 Tautogolabrus adspersus
ATCCACACACTGAAAGATACTCGGAGGAACTTTAAATTAAATATTTTATCATTGATAACGATGCTATTTGGTGAAATATAAATCAACCCAATGTACAGGATCAAAACAACACTGGTGCAAAATAGACTTCAACAAATGTCTCAAATTATAAACTTCCTTGTGTAAATGTTGTTTGAATATTAGTTTACTTCATACTGCGTTCTAACCTCTCTCCATTTTTCAAAAGCATCTCCAATATTGATCCTAGTTTGAGCACGTTTCTGCTCGTGGAGCTTATTAGAAACATGCAGAGGCTTTTTAGGTCGGGTACAATCACTTCTATCTGAACCAGTTCTCGTGCCCGCTTCCATCAGATGATTTGGTGTTAACAGAGAGTTCCTGAAACGAAAAGCTGTTTCTCCCTAATTCACGTGAAGTTGTGCAATCTTTGGGACCAGGAGGGCAAAACCCACAAGTCCCCTTATAGCTGCTCCTCACCTGCACTCAGACAAAAATGTGCAAATCCTCTGCTGTGTTGGGTGCGACCTTTGTGAAGGAGTTCAGCTCTTAATGAGGCAGAATGAAAAACTGATCCAATCTTCTTTGGATTAATCATGTTGGCGAAGGTCTTTTGTGTGCCGGCTGGATTCCTTGAATCATACTGTTTAATATCTTAATATTTATTTCTTCCAAATGTGTGTTTGCTCAGGCCCCTTCCTCTTAGAGTCTGTTTAATGAATCGTGCTTAGAATACACTTGTAATGTAAGACACGGGAAGCAGAGCAGTAACGGTTCACTTGTGTTTGTGTTGCCACGTACTGCTCCATTAAGTGAAGACATTGAGCCTGTCAAAGAGAACCTGATTGACTGGTCTCTGTACTCCCTCTGTAAGTCACAGAGAACGCTTGAAATGAACAGAACACAGCCGTTATCAGTGCCCTGAATACAGAGTGTGGTTCTTTTCCCACTGGACGGACTGTAAGTTAATGCATTTCTTTGACATTCAGGATGGTGGCTGAGCCATGTAGCGTCAGAGAGTTAAATAGCTCCTCTGGGAGAGTCTCAGTCAGTCTATGCAGCACCTCCAGTCTGCCGTGTGCTCATTCAGCCGCTGGTGGGTTTCCCTGCACGTCTGCAAAATGTCCGAGCGTGAGTCTGTGAGAAAGACAACGTGTGCATGTGAGAGAGAGTGCATGTGTGTGTGGGAAGCACATGTAAACAAAGAGGCTGAACTCCCACTGGACGGACAAGTTTGCTGTAATCGTGCTGATACACTGTGTTCAGTGTTACGGAGGATTTCCTTGGATTGCCTCAGAGAAAATGTAAACATTGAAAGTCGTGCTGAACACAGAGAAAGGTGCCTGATTAGTCCAGGAGTGTGTCGGACAGACATTTAAAAAAAGAGAGAGCGTCTCAGAAAACTTAACTTCACATTACCAGGGGCCCGTTTCTGAAAGACGATTCAACAAACTGTCAGTGTAACTCTGAGCTCTGAGCTGATTTACCCTCAGGTGGGAAACTCTGAGTTTTTGGTTCCAGATCAGCTGATTTGAGTTTGTTAAATCAACTCCCAAACTGCTGGAATGGTATTAAACCTCAAATGTATTTTCATTAAGATGCAATCCAGCAGAAGAAAAGTGACTTTCAAACTAAATGAAACATAAGAACAAACTGGGCTCATGGTGGTATTTGAATCATATTTGACATATTAAACAAAGTGAACTTCATTCAGTGTCTATTTGAATGTGCTCTATCTTTCTCCCCAACATAAAGCTGTGTTCACACACACAGGCTAAACGTCCTCTCACCTTTATCCTGTTGACTTTCTTCATTAGTCCTAATGAAGTGAACACCTCCCGACCTAAATGTAGACTCTTATTCCCTGAGGAGTAATGCAGCCCCTTCATCTCCAGGCTCCTCCACTAAAACTAATTCCACGTTCGACAAAATTGTTTGTTTTATGCGCTACAGTACAGCCTACCTCACATATTAAAACAACCTGGATCTTCACTAACACGGCGTGATACGGACTGAATGAAAGAATGAAACTGCGTTTCTGGCTCTGAAAGAGGAGACGAGGAGAAACTCGGGGTGCAGAAAATCTGCTCCCGACCAGGTTAGGTTCACAGACTCAGTTACCATAGTAACAGACTCAGAGCTAAAGTCACCTCCCTCTCTGGAGCAGGCCTGAGTTACCCCGCTTTTTCAGGTTTGAGTGACCTCTCTTTCGGAAACGGGCCCCAGGAGTCAGTCTCAGAGGAAAGGCCGCGTACAGTTTCACCACAACACATCTCCAGAATGTGTGGCTCAATCTCCAAACACAAGCTGAAACATTTACATGCATGCAGGCCGTGTTACATATTCAAATGCATACAAGTGTGTCACCTAAGGCCTCTGGATACTGGACACTTGAGGAACTGCAGGATTTTACACTTCAGCATCGGCTTCATTTTTCAACACCAGAGGTTAGCGCTCGGTTTTGAGCCATGATGTTGCTTCAAGTTTTGAGAATCGTGCATAGTTCCATATTTGTGGGTATAAAATGGGAAAAGCTGAAATATCCTCTGACAGTACAAAACGATACGACCGATACGATAGGAGACACTTTCCTGTTTTGTTTTTTTTAGCTTAGGCCAAACATATGAATCCAATGTGGATGTTCTCATCTATGATTAAACTGGAAACATGTTTTGATTTTATTCAGGGCAGTATAGAAAGAAGGAACAGTTATGGCGAACTGAGAACATGTCCTTCAACACGTGAAGCAGCACAGGAGGGTCTCCGGCGTCTGTTCGGTGATAAATATGAGCACATTGGTCTCGTCTTGTGTCTTTTTTTCTTCGGGCTTCCTTTACCTCACACATCAACAAGCAGCAGTGATATCATTAGGCGGATGTGCTCGCTGACAGCCTATTGGAAGAAGCCAGCTGTTGAAGTCAGCAGACCCCTCTACACACACACAGCCTCTGGGAATCGGGGCATGGATCATCAGGTTAGAGTGCACATCCGTCTCCAAAAGGCAAAGCATGGCGGGGAAGTGCAGCTACTATTCAAAGAGATGGGGATGAATTGTTGTCAGCTGCACAAAAATCATACAGGACAAACGATTATCTACAGGTGGAGGATGTGGGCGTTGGGTTGGATTAAGTGTCCTCACATTAGAGCTGACAGTCTGTGAGTGTGTGAGTGTGTGTGTGTGTGTGTGTGAGTGTGTGTGTGTGTGTGTGTGTGTGTGTGTGTGTGTGTGGGTGGGGGGATGGTTTTTATGATGATGTGGGAGGATGGGCAGGTCTGCTTTGTGCACGTGTGCTGTAGGTGGCCGGGGTGAAAAGGTCACGATGACGCTGCCTGCAGACTGTGGCACCCACATGCTCCAACCTGTAGCATCTTTTTTTTTCCACTGACATCCGCCCATTGGAGGTGGCTGCATAAACATGGTAACTCGCGGCGTTGGTGATGACTCACTCCTGTACTTTCATTTGCTTCAGCGCTGCACTATAACAGGTTGTCGGTATTTGACAACTAAAAGAGAGTTTACACTTTCCAAGAACATCTCGCTAAAGTTGGATCATGTTTTCTAACAGTTGGCCGCTGCATGAGAGGTTTCTGAGATATCATTTAAAATAGTCTCAGGCTCATTAAAGGCTGATGATCATTCAGGCCTGAGGGTCTGATTGAGGACACAAAACAACGCCGTGCAGCAGATATTTCCCTGGAAAATAATTTGCCCAGACAAATCTATTTTTGTTGGAGCTCATTACGATCGAGAGCAATCAGCCGCCATCATCCCAGAGAGCCCAGGGCATTATACGACCTGTTGATTGGACCTGCGAGGTGTTTGATGTGGCTGGGAAAAAAGAGATGGTGATGAGATGATGGTGCGGAGGATTGATTTCTAAAGCATGTCAGTTTGGACCCAACATTGTTAAAGGCAAGAAAAACAGCTCTTTATGGCAGAGACACTGAAGAAACGTGCAGATATAAGACGGTTATAAATGTTCACTTTATTTCATTTAAAGAAAAACACGCTCACACATGATCATCAATCAATCAATCAATCTTTATTTGTATAGCGCCAATTTATAACAAGTGTTATCTCGAGACGCTTTACAAAAGAGCAGATGGGATAATCTCCTTCGTATTTCCTGGCGTTCCTGTTGTCCACACTTCCTCGCCGCTGAGGTGGAGGTCGGAGCAGGCCGTGCATGATGACAAATCATGACAGATTAACCGTTTTGTTCTTATAGTGTGCGGAGAGCAACGAGGTGACCAGCTGAGCACACCACACACTAACTGATTAATTCACCAACAACTAGAGTCTCCTCTCAAAACTCGCCATCTTGCGCCGTCAAAAGAGACATAAGTCAAAAAACATGGTGGACGACGAGCAGGAAGGATTGATGCTGGTGGCTTTTGGACGCGTTGTTACCACGAATCAATAAGTTGCTCCTCCATAAGTTGCTGTCTTAGCCATGGTTTGTTGTGCTTCCTGCTTCAGTAAGCTTGCTTCCTGATTGGCTATTATTCCGTTACACGTGGCAATCCACAGAGTCCGTGCTCGGCTGTCCGGTGTTCTCCCCACACAACGGGATTTATGACCGTTACGGTATCTAATCAGAGCGGCCCTGGTCATTTTCCAAGCAGATCATGGAGGGTAACATCTTAACCCACCTCACACCACAGCAACATCATCGTTGGAACCGTCAGATAATCGGGCCTTTGCTGATCAATTAGCTCGATTATCTTGTGGTGTGTACCCCGCTTTGACAACGCATACATCATAAAACTAACCCCATTACATGCATGCCTTTAAACAGCGGTTCACATATCATTACAGTGTGTTTTTGTTTTTCATGCTGAGCCCACTCAGAATGTAAGACTACATAAGCAATTTTACAAAGAGAAAAGTTTACGTCCCAGCTTTGCTTTTTTACACCAAACCCCTGACCTTCCGTCTGACAGAGGACTGTCTCTGCCAAATGAGCCACAGAGCTGCCTTCTTTTGCCACGTGGATATCAGACGTTGTCCTTCACTTTGTGCAGGTACAATCAGGACCTGAAGTCGGGCAATCAGCTCGTAGCTCTGCTTTTACTGTGCGTGCGTGTGCAGCCGTTCAACCAACATTTTTTTCTTTTTAAAGGGTCTGAATCGTCATGACATCCTACAGTGTACTGTCGGCTTAAATTGACCTGATTTAGGTTGACTCTAGTGACTGTATCAAATCAAAGCACCAGGAGCACTGGCGGTTATATTGCTATTTTAGCGTTTCATGTCTCTCTTCAGCTGTACCAGCCAATAACAGCAAAAAGGCCTGAAAAATGACTTTGAAAAAAACTAAACTACCAGGATCAATGTCTGTTAAATCATTTACTGTCCACTGATTGGTTAATGTAGTAATCCCCTCAGCCTGACTGTATCACTGTATATCACAGAAGAACTCCTTGTTAACAGTCACACACACGGCACACACATCGTCACACATTTATCATGAGTCAACCAGCGTGTGAGTGGCGTTTTGGCCCTCTGATGGTCATCGATGAGCGAGTGTTAGACAGAGGTGGAAGATTAAAAAAACAGCCAACACATTTCCAGCCCCTCGCTCATTGTGCGTCTCTGTAATTATCACGGATGAAAGCGACAGAGAGTCCCTCTCTACATTATTCAGCCTCTTTGTGCAGGAACTTCACGTCTCTCTCCACAGTGATGGACAGCAGAGAAGAATATGTGTTCAGTGACAGGGGGGCAGCGGGTCAGCGTGCGGCGGAGGGGGCAGCTGGAGTGGGCTGCTGGAGTGTCTGTAATGAGCGTCTAGTGTGTGCTGATGGACGGGCCGGTGGGCGTTTGAAGGAGATTATACCCGAGCACTCTGCTGTTTCACGGCTGCAGCGGTTTAATGCAGTGACTTAATGAAAGCAGGTGGCTCATGAACAGCAGCTCGTCGTGTTCCTCGTAAACTTCTCCAAGAGTTTGTGTGTTTTAAAGCACCAGGGAGGAAAAATCATCTGTCTGAAGTGTTTATCTCGAATGACCTCAGACATGAGCTCTGCTGCCGATGTCTCTACAGCCTATTCATTGTTGATGGACTGACTTGAGAACTTGATTTTTAAGGCGAGTGAGAGTTCATAACCACATCCTTTAGTTTGTTTTAAAGCTTGATTTTGAAACTGAACTGTAGTAGCTGGGGATCGAACCCCTGACCTTCTGGCTGAGAGGCTCTACCACTGATCCAGTCGCCACACAAAACTAAACTTCTACAGCCGTAATGATGATGGTTTTGTTTAGTAATGACGATTTTAGGATGGTTTGATGCTGATTAGAACTCTAAAGAACAGCTGTCGATGTTGTGCTCTGCCTCTGGTTACTTCCTGTCAGCACCTGTGCTCTGCCTCTGGTTACTTCCTGTCAGCACCTGTGCTCTGCCTCTGGTCACTTCCTGTCAGCACCTGTGCTCTGCCTCTGGTCACTTCCTGTCAGCACCTGTGCTCTGCCTCTGGTCACTTCCTGTCAGCACCTGTGCCTGCTCTGCCTCTGGTCACTTCCTGTAAGCACCTGTGCTCTGCCTCTGGTCACTTCCTGTCAGCACCTGTGCTCTGCCTCTGGTCACTTCCTCTCAGCACCTGTGCCTGCTCTGCCTCTGGTCACTTCCTGTAAGCATATGTGCTCTGCCTCTGGTCACTTCCTGTCAGCACCTGTGCTCTGCCTCTGGTCACTTCCTCTCAGCACCTGTGCCTGCTCTGCCTCTGGTCACTTCCTGTCAGCACCTGTGCTCTGCCTCTGGTCACTTCCTGTCAGCACCTGTGCTCTGCCTCTGGTCACTTCTATTCCTGTAAACACCTGTGCTCTGCCTCTGGTTACTTCCTGTCAGCACCTGTGCTCTGCCTCTGGTCACTTCCTGTCAGCACCTGTGCTCTGCCTCTGGTCACTTCCTCTCAGCACCTGTGCCTGCTCTGCCTCTGGTCACTTCCTGTAAGCACCTGTGCTCTGCCTCTGGTCACTTCCTGTCAGCACCTGCGCTCTACCTCTGGTCACTTCCTGTCAGCACCTGTGCCTGCTCTGCCTCTGGTCACTTCCTGTTAGCACCTGTGCTTTGTCTCTGGTCACTTCCTGTCAGCACCTGTGCTTTGCCTCTGGTCACTTCTTGTCAGCACCTGTGCTCTGCCTCTGGTCACTTCCTGTCAGCCCCTGTGCTTTGCCTCTGGTCACTTCCTGTCAGCACCTGTGCTCTGCCTCTGGTTACTTCCTGTGAGCACCTGTGCTCTGCATCTGGTCACTTCCTGTTAGCACCTGTGCTTTGCCTCTGGTCACTTCCTGTCAGCACCTGTGCTCTGCCTCTGGTTACTTCCTGTGAGCACCTGTGCTCTGCCTCTGGTCACTTCCTGTGAGCACCTGTGTTCTTCCTCTGGTCACTTCCTGTCAGCCCCTGTGCTTTGTCTCTGGTCACTTCCTGTCAGCACCTGTGCCTGCTCTGCCTCTGGTCACTTCCTGTCAGCACCTGTCCTCTGTCTCTGGTCACTTCCTGTCAGCACCTGTGCTTTGCCTCTGGTCATTTCCTGTTAGCACCTGTGCTCTGTCTCTGGCCATTTCCTGTCAGCACCTGTGCTTTGCCTTTGGTCACTTCCTGTCACCACCTGTTCTCTGCCTCTGGTCACTTCCTGTCAGCACCTGTGCTTTGCCTCTGGTCACTTCCTGTTAACACCTGTTCTCTGCCTCTGGTCACTTCCCGTCAGCACCTGTCCTCTGCCTCTGGTCACTTCCTGTTAGCACCTGTTGTCTGCCTCTGGTCACTTCCTGTTAGCACCTGTTCTCTGCCTCTGGTCACTTCCTGTTAGCACCTGTTCTCTGCCTCTGGTCACTTCCCGCCTGCACCTGTGCTCTGCCTCTGGCCACTTCCTGTAAGCACCTGTGCCTGCTCTGCCTCTGGTCACTTCCTGTCAGCACCTGTGCATGCTCTGCCTCTGGTCACTTCCTGTCAGCACCTGTGCTCTGCCTCTGGTCACTTCCTGTGAGCACCTGTGCTCTTCCTCTGGTCACTTCTTGTCAGCACCTGTGCTCTGTCTCTGGTCACTTCCTGTCAGCACCTGTGCCTGCTCTGCCTCTGGTCACTTCCTGTCAGCACCTGTGCTCTGCCTCTGGTCACTTCCTGTCAGCACCTGTGTGTCTGATCAGACTTAAAGCTGTGTGTTTGCACTTCCTGACATTGTCTGCTCCTCTCTCTCTCCTTGCTCGTGTTGTTCTTACTCTCTGATTAATGACGTTTTGGATAAACGCGTTTGATAAATGAATTTTAGAATTTAGTATAATGTAATGAAAAAAGAGTTGCCGTAGCAACAATGGGATGTGTTTAGTTCATTGTGAACTGTTTTATGTTGAAGAACTTAGGCACACATTTCAAATGTTGCTCCTGAGCATCGTTTGGATATGTTGTGGTCGAGATTACGAAGATGAGTCGAATCAGTTTCAAAATGAGACACCTGTTTCCTCAATTCAGATATTTAAAACCTCAGAAAATAACTAGAATAATACATAAAGGGAGGGACAGTAAAAGCTAAATGAAAGACTGAAGTGTTTAGTTCAACAAGTGTGTAACTGTAAGTGTCCCTCTGTTCAGTCTAACACTTTTGTAGTCTCTGCAACCTGCCCACGCTCTTCTTCTTCTTCAGCAGCCTCCGTGATCTCTGACCTCCTGCGTCTGAGCTCTGATCTAAACTTGAGTGACAATCTGCCAAAAGACGTCACATCACAAGATTTACAAACACACACACACACACTTTGTGGAAATGACTCACAACTTATTTCTTTTCACTTTGCGAGAACAACGGCGCGACGTCGCGCTCTGGAGAAGATGAATAATTCAGAAGTATGATATTTTTTATGTGCAGTTTAAAGATTTTCCGTGAAACTGAGAGCAGGACAGGAAGGCTGCAAACCACAGGGGGGGAAAAAAGCATTAAAAGTAATTATCAGAACCACGAAAAAGCCAAAGCGGCAAGGAGGCGAGCATGAATGTGAATATTGTGGCTGATCTAATATGTGGTTTAGTCGTGACATCAGTCTTGTTTGTTTCATGGATGAAAACGCCAGAGGAAATGTAATAACGACAGAAAAGAGAGAGTGGAAAACAAAACATAAAATAGATGAACGGCTGCAGAGAGAGAGAGAGAGAGACACAAAGTGTGGCAGGTAAACTCTGGGGATGATTCGATATTGTGAAAACAAACGGCTAATTGAGAGCAGAGCTGAAGGTTCAGCAGCAGCAGGTGTGTGTCGTGTGTGTGTGTGAGATGGACGGAGAGTGACGGAGGGAGAGCTTCAGAGAGAGTGTGAAGTGAGTACTCAAACCACTTTGGAGGGATCACTAAGTCCGCCTCATCTATATGCTAAAGCCTTCTGCTCTTTGAGCCCGACACGATCTTAAAACTCTAGTTCACATTACATCCTCCTGAAACTCATCTTCTGATGTCGCAGACGCAGCTTTCTGTCAAAGCTGATCTGATTCCGCCTCCTCCCATCGATGACAATAATCCTATTTCCCAGGGACAAAAAGCTCATATTTCATATCAGTGCTGGTGGTAAATGAGTCTGAGGCCCGGCCATGGAAAATGGACATGATAGCCCATATTTACGGCTGAATTGGGTTATGTGGCTGGCAAACACAAATGGAAGAAAACCACCGGTATTCTCTCTGGAGCGCTCCCAGCAAATCGAGTGTCAGCGAGCAGCCAGTGTGTACATTAAACATTAGAGCGGCCGGGTGAATATGGGTTTGGAATCCCTGGGACATTTTGTACAATTTAAGAAGTCATTACAAAACAGCTGCACATCGTAATGTTGCAAAACAGAGCGGCAGCAGATCAGCGCTCTTCTCCTGCTGAACAAAATCAGCGCACGGCATGCGATGTGTTTTTTTTTTTTTTAAATTAGACGACGTCCCGCAGCACAGCCTCTCCTACAGAGCGCTCGCACATTGAGTATAATTCTCCCCCGAGAGTGTGCATTTGTGAATATCTGAGCTGGGAAGCATAATTGCAAATGAGAAACCGGATCAGGTGTGAGTCAGACTGTTGTTTTTGCCGTCACATTGTCCCTCTTGACGAGTGAAAACACCGGCTTGTTGCAGCATACTGTTTGAATAACGCGGCTTTTACGTGTGAAAAAGAGCACAAGGAATCGCCACATTTACTCTGAGTCGTGCTGCTTGTAAAAGAGAGGGCTTATTACCGCAAACTGGTCTTTCATTCACACTTGCAGAACCATTCACACAGCTGTATCGGAGAGTTTTCTGCACGACGCCTCCGCTCACCAAACTCTGCTTATGTTCTGCTGAAACACTTTTTAAACTATGCCAAAGAATTCACGGCATCTCTTCCTAACAAAGGTCAGCCTTAAAATGAGCCAGTCTGCAGGGAGCCACATTATTTCTTGGCCAGCAGACAGGGCACACTGAAATCAATACAGCACAGAGTCGTGGTGTGTGTGTGTGTGTGTGTGTGTGTGTGTGTGTGTGTGTGTGTGTGTGTGTGTGTGTGTTGGTGTGCACGTGTGTGTGCGCTTGTGTGTGTGTGCTAACTTTAGGAGTCTGCTTTGAACTCTGCAGACTGCTTAGTCCTTTTAAACCGGTCCTTTCTCTTCCCCATGCATCACATGAGGAGGTATTTGGAAGAAACTGCAAAATATAGGAGGCACACTCACACACACACGCACACTCACACACACAGATCTGTCCTCTAATTTATTTCATCTTTAAATGTATCAATTCTCTCAGCTGAGTCCAAGGTGGGCTGGAAAAGAGATGCAAAATGAGACGGCTATGCATGAGCAGCAGAGAGGTAGACGGCGGCAGGGACAGGAGCTGGCTGTGAATACTGATGGGACAATCATTTGTGTTGCCATCGTGTGCATGAAAAAGCGAGTCAGCCCAGAGGAGGCGGACGGGGGAAAATATGATATAGGAAGTAGGAGCCGAGCTTCTGGGAGGACAACATCTGGAGTGTTCTCTCACTTGTTCCTCGTCACGTTTCTGCGGGTTCTTGTTTGTGTCTGGGGGAATTAATCGGACCGTGGGGGAATTATCAGAAAGAAAATAGAGACATCAATGTCCCGTAATATGCATCATAAATAGGAACATAAAAATGTGCTCTCAGTCATGAATGAACAGAAATGACGCTCAGAATGCACGCTCTGTCATCAGTAGTTCTTAACCTTTGGTCCAGTTTCATTAAACACGTCACAAAGTGGCCATAAATGCCTGTCTAGAGAGTTTGGTTAACTTCATGTGGGCGGATGTTTATATTCTGCCTATCAGTCATCATTTTTCATCATTAACATCCTGACAGCTGGAGGAATCTGATTCCTACGACTTAGTGTTCTGATGAAAACGTCGCTGGACACGTTTCTTTTAATATTCCTGCTGTCAGGATGGATTCTCAATGAGCAGGTGGCAAAGTGCTGCACAACACTCCTCAACACTCAGCGCCTGCTGAGCTCTGACCCAAGCTCCTCCGTACTGTGTGTGTGTGTATGTGTGTGTGTGTGTGTGTGTGTGTATCTGTGTATCTATGTGTGTGTGTTTGTGTCCTGCCCTCACCACATGGAGTCTGTCCAGGGTTCCACAGTAGTCCGTTCTCACAGGATTTTCGACCCTCCATCGGGAATTAAACGATAAACAGACAAGCTTATTCTGGGCCAGCACAGCCCCCCCCCCCCAAACTCCTCCTCCTCCTCTCCACCTTCCTCCTCCTCCTCTTCCTCCTCTCCTCCTCTCATCTTCACCATCCTCCTCCTCCTCCTCCCCCTCCTCTCGTCCTCCCCCTCCTCGTCCTCTCCATGTTTCTACCTATTTTTCCTTCTTTATTTAAGCTATCTTTCCCTTATGTGAATTATTTCCTTCTTCTTGTATTTTATATTTTGATATATATTTTTATCTTAAAACAGTACAGTGGACGGAGTAGAAAAATGTGAAGAGAGAGAGAGAGTGAGGAACAACATGCGGGAAAGGAGGCATGAACCCGAGCCGCCGACTTGGAGGAATTTAGCCTCTGTACATGCATGGGGGGCTGACCTAACCACTAGGCCATCTGCACCCCTGATGTCATATTTTTTGATGTCATGTTTCTTTTAAAGCTCTGAATGTTCTGCTTATAAATCAATTGTATAAATGATGCTTGTTTTAAATTAAATTATATTCTGCCTCTATGCTGTTACTCTCCTTTTCTCTTTCTTACGTCCTCCTCTCTTTATTGCCCTCTTCCAGTACACATCTACTCTCTGCCATTACCTCTCAATGCTCTTTGTTTTATCCACTTTCCCTCCTATTGCCACCTTTCCTCCTTACTTCTCCTATGTCGTTTAGTCTTCTTCTTTTCTGTCATTTCCTCGTCTCTTTGCATTGACGTTTTACTTCCTACCATCTCTCCTCTCCTTTTTATTTCCTCACCCATTCTCTCCCTCCCTCCCCCTCGTCATTACTCATTCTCTTCATCCACTCTCCTCCTCCTCCTCTTGCATCCGATGACCTCTCCCCCCCAGCGAGCGTTTGACTAAGTGGGAACTTGTAGCAGAAATATGAAAACAACAGGCAGACACAAGGCAGAGGGATGTGACTGCTGCCTGGAGATAAGAAACACAACAAGGTTTTTGGAGTCCCTCCTCATCGTGCACACACACACAAACACACACTCATACATACACTGTGTTTTCACATGAGGGCACATAATCGCTGCTACACTTCTGTGGACATGAATTATAGTATTACCAGAGGGGGATTCAATTGCAGGGACCTCCTAAAGGTGCTGCATCCATCCTCCCATTCTGCTGTTATTTTGCAGGGAGATGATAAACTTATCATTCTGATGTGACGCCCGGGAGACGCAATTCAAAGCCGTTCACAAACAGCACAGTAATACCGGAGCGCTACATCGGGCTGAATCTGTTCCCATGGAAAAATAACCACAGCTACGTTGACCCAGACATCAGAGGGTCACAGCCCAACAAAGACGGATCGTTCAGGGGAAAGAGTCGGTTGTGTTGTGCGCGGCAGACGTGACTAGAAAAACTCTGACTGTTAGGATAAACAAAAACAAATGAACACAGGTGGAGGAGGCCGTTTGAGGGAGCGTGGAGGCATCTTATTCTCTGGACACGGCCCGTGGCGATATTGGATTGGACAGAGATTACAGTGTTTACTCAGGGGAAGGTTTGTCCATCATAAAAACAAAGGCAATTGAATGAGAGAATGAAGGACAGGAGGCGAGCCCCAGTACTGACAGTAACAGTAAGCCTGTGCGTGTGTGTGTGTGTGTGTGTGTGTGTGTGTGTGTGTGTGTGTGTGTGTGTGTGTGTGTGTGTGTGTGTGTGTGTGTGTGTACCTGATGCATGATTTGTTGTTTGTGAGAGCATGGAAGTTGGCGTTTGTGTAAAGATTGCTTTTCCCTGTGTGAACAAAAACATCTACATGTGTGTTTAGGAACAAGCATTCCCCATTTTCTCTTGTTTTAGGAACATGTTGAGAGTCTCCCTGATGGTAAAGGTTTAAAGAGGACATATTATCCCTCTTTCTCCTTTTCAAACAGTCCCCTGTGGTCTAAATGAAACATCTGTGCTGTGCTTTGGTCAAAATATAACATGAATCAAGCAGCAGAGGAGGTTTGTGACCCTGTATAAACCAGCTCTCTCAGAACGCTCCGTTTTGGTGTGTGTGTCTCTTTAAATGCAATGACCCTATCTGAGTTTTACCAGTAGACATCACTCCTTCCCTAGTGAGAATAAAAATGGCGGACCTGCGCAAACGTTTTGCTCTAGGCTGGGGGTGGAGTCCATGGGTGGAGAAATCAGGGGAGGGGAGGGGATTTGTTTTTACCAGAATCCAACTTGTGATGTCACAAACTGAGAACATTTGAAACAGAGCACTTTTCTCTGTGTGGTAAGACTTCTGCAGACCACAAACAAAGGACTGGATGGATTTATTTCACATTTTGTGGGTCGGTAGACACTCAGGTTACCCAAATAAATGTTCAAAAACACTGTCAAAGTGGATTTTCATAATATGTCCCCTTTAAACTGTCTTCCTGCCCGACCATTTTATTGCATTCAGCAAAGCACTGAAGAGCTGTGTAGCTCTTTTAGCAACTTCTGTTTTTCACCAGGTGGAGTTTGTAATCCTGCCAGCTACCTGTACGCTAGTCCAGCTCTCCGCCTACGGTAATGTTGATTGTTGTGAAGTAAAGACCCACAGTCTGTGAGTCTCTCTGCTCTTTCAATCTAAGCAGCACGCCACAAGCTTTGTTTACAGTACAGAATACCACTGTTTGATTTCAATGCACCATGATGACCTCATGACGGGCCGGCCGGCTCCTCCCCTTGTGTATTAAAGCTGTTTTAGTCAAGGACTAGAAAAAGAAGAACATACTCATTGAGTATTTGAACACCACGTTAGCGTTTTTAGATCACGCTTATTCTGTGTCAGTTTACATGCAATGTGAAGCTACGCGCTAACTAAAGAGCGTTAACATTAGCATGCTAACACAACAATGCAGGCCACAGGTGATTGCTCCTCGAGCTAAGGATAATTTTGTCCGCTGCTTGCGCTAAACTCCTTCGTGCGAGTGAAGGGAAGTTGGAGGTGTGTCTGGAGGAGAGCGGAGGCTTCAGTATGGAGGAGGCGTGGCCAAACAGCAGTTTGTTTTGGTTTCATTCTGGTGCTCAAGGGCGACATCTACTGGATGCACATTCTTTCTTTAAAGCTTGTATTTCGTTGATGTAATCTTATTGTCTGTCTTTGTTCTCTTTATGCTACTGTCTCGGCCAGCACCTCTCCTGCACCAAAATGTCTTCCGTATTTAATCAAAATATCTGACTGTTATTCTTTTATTACACTCACTGCTGCGTGTGATTATTACCTTCCAATGGTCTTTGGTTTTTAATTTCATTCTGTGGGACTTATTGCTTTTTTTTATTCGTGCTTTTCTACCTCCATGACTCTGTGGGGGGGGGGAAGAAAGGTAAAGAAAATCACTGCAGTACTGAATTACACTCCCACTGTGCAGGATGAAACCTCATGTCAAGATGAACAATTATCAGGAAAAAGATTTGAAATGGAGGTAAAGAAACCCTTCAGCAGCTGCACTCGTGTTCTCCGCTCCAAGGAAACATTAAACTAACCACTTACAGAAGATAGTTTTCGTTGGTGTGCCACTTTACACCTGAACGGATACGTCGACTCTCTAACATTTATATCAGCTCAAGAACTTAGGAAACATATTGTTCATCATGCTGTTCTCCTCCACTTTCTAACATCTGAAATCCCCTTTCACTGCACATCCGAATGTTGTTGTTGGAACATTATTTCAGGACAGTGGATATAGTCAGAAACAGTCAGTGAGGAATGACACGGGGGAAAGGAGCCACAGGACGGATTCAAACCTGGGCCGCTCACTTGAAGGACTAACTAATTTCCACCAGATCCGTGTGCATTGCGTGTCCGCTCCGGTGCGTGACTGCTCCGTGCACCCCCGTCCTTCAATACCCACCAGCTGCGTGCTCACTCCGCAGCACGGAGGGCACAGCCGGTCAGCTGGGGTGCAGAGACAAAGGAATTCCTGTGGTATTTTAAAGATTAACTCGCACCATCGCGAGATAATACGATGTACATGGCATTAAACTCTATATAAACCTTATAAACACATAAACAAACACACATACAGTCATTTTTCTAAACCATCAAAACGGAGTCCTTTATTCTGAAAATAAACCGGATGTTTTAATGTTGTATCGGTGTCTGACTTCCCGTCCCGCTTGTTCTTTTCTGTGCTGAATGGATGCGTCATGCTCCGGCATCCGGCAAAAATAGAAGTCTTGCGTATCAGCTCCGGAGGGCTCCGGACTGCCGGAGCTGAGACGGAGCTGAGACGCAGCGCAGCGGAGCCAGTGGAAGCACACACATTGAATAAAGTGAAACGTATCAGCTCCGCTGCCGGAACGGAGCGGAGACGGACCGAACACGCATCTGGTGGAATTTGGCCGTAACCCAGAACTTCAGCTCGCTCCAGAACCGCCTAGCAGATGAAGTGCCGAGACAAAGGAGTTCCCGCGGTAATTACAGATTACACTCAAGACGCGCGTGAGACAATCTGATGTATGTGGTATAAACTGTATAAAACCCTTATAAACACATCAACAAACACACATAAGGTCAATGTTCTCAACAGTCAAACGGAGTGTCTTATTATGATAATAAAACGGATGTTTTAATGTTGTTTCGGCATCTGACTTCCTGTCCCGCTCGATCTTTTCAGTGGTAAATTGATGCTCCGTGCTCCGGCATCCTGCAGAAATAGAAGCCTTGTGTATCTGCTGCAGAGGACTCTGGACTGACGGAGCTGAGACGCCGCGCAGCCATTGGAAGCACATACATTGAATAAAGTAAAAACCTATCAGCTCTGCTAACGTAACGGAGCGAAGATGGACCGAACACGCATCTGGTGGAATGTAGGGGTTAGCCTCCGTATAGGGCATGCCCTCTACTTACGAGGCTATCGGCGCCCTGTTGGATCAATTTTAACTCGACTTTAGCTCACAGGACTAGGCTACAAAATGAAAAACACCGTTTACAGATCAACCTAGACCAAACTATCATATTCACTTCAAGATAGAGTCAGCAGATTCCTCCTTAAAAAATAAAACACAGACTTATACTAAAGTAAAGCTGCTCCATCGTCCCTTCTGGGCCTCCGTACATGTGTGCTGGTGACTGTGTCTGCAGAGACCCTGTCCTCTGACTGGATTTTACTGTTCAGGTTTGTTTTGGTTGAGCTGGTGTGTTTCCTCCAGCCAATGACAGCGCAGCAGGTGAGTTTAGGAGTGGATAGACGCCTAAGGAAAAGAGGAAAGAAGGGAGGGATCCGCCAGCGTCTCCGACAAAGAGGCAACAGGCCGCAACTTCCATCAATGATCCTCAGCAATGTCAGATCACTGAGAAATAAAATGGACGAGCTGCGGATCAACGCCAGAGCTTGTTACGAGTACCGAGACTCATCGTTTTTGGTGTTTACTGAGACTTCATCAGAATATCCCTGACACTATGTGCGAGTTGAAAGGTTTTTCCTTAATCCGTGCGGACAGGACTGACGCATCAGGAAAAGGTAAAGGCGGTGGCATTTGTGTTTTTATTAATGACGATTGGTGCAGAAATCACACTCTGCTTCAGACTGTTTGCAACCCCGACTTGGAACTGTTGTGTCTATCTTTAAGACCACTATACTTGCATCATGAGTTCGGGAACATAATACTCTGCACTGTTTATGTCCCATCCCAACGCCGCGCGCAGCAGCAGCTCAAATCACTGACTGTGTGCACCACCAGCTGTTACGCATCCCAGAGGCTCCGATTTTCATTCTAGGGGATTTCAATCACTGCAAACTTGACTTAGCACTACCTGGTTTTCAGCGGTATGTTAAATGTGGAACAAGAAACAATAGAATCTTGGATAAATGTTTTGGCAATGTGAACAACGCACAAACACAAACATTCTGAGAATCCTCTCAGAGAGCTCTTAACTTAGCTTAAATAATCCTAGCAAGGAGTCTTATTTTAAAAGTGATTTAGGAACATTCTTAGAGAAACTCTGAGCAAGGAAGAGACAGAAACGTTTATCTTATGAGGATGCAGGGTTGACCCCGCTGCTAGGCATGACACATTTTTCAGAAGCTGTGATTGGTTAATCTAAAACATGTGTCAAACATAGAATCTATAGTCAGACGTTGTGTAATTATCAACACTATGAAATTAGCATCTGTGTGATAATTTGTAAGACGTACTTTAAAAGTATATAGACTACAAGATGTTTGAAATCACCTGTGCAGCTGTTTCTTCACCTGCTGATCGTTACATCAGCAGGTGAAGAGCCTTAATCAGTGATTGGATGCACCTGCAACCACATGTAGAAAAAATCAACATGCACGTCTCACTTTGCACTGAAAACAGTCAGTGATGGATTGAAATGTCTGCACAAATCATTTTTGTCTGTTCTGCCCAACTATGAGTCAAAAATATTCTTCATGTAGTGAAGAACATTTCTCTGTTTCCTCCTCAGCTTGAGAAACTCTTCATCCTGTCAGAAGTCCTCCTCACTCCTCCTCACAGTTTGACACCTGAGGAGCTCTTTTAAGGGCTGAGACACTTTGTGAATAACTTTCATCTTTACAAAGATCTAGTCTGAACTTTGAGGGGAAATTCTTAGAAAATGTCCTGATTCTAAGAATTTTATCACTAGGAGCAACTCTTAGTACTTAGGAGGCTTCGTGAAGGCTTATGCACGCTTACTTTTTATTTATTTTAGCTCAGCTTTTAACACAATATACCTCACTTGCTGAATCAGAAACTGAAACAGATGTGTGTTAACCCTTTTATTTTACGATGGTACTCTTCTTTTTTAACTAATCGAAGTCAACATGTCAGAGTGAATAAGTTTTGCAGTACTGGTGCTTCTCAGGGTTGTGTCAGCTCTCCTGTTCTCTTCACTCTGTATACCAATGAATGCACCAGACTCTATCCAGAGAGCTACATCATTAAATTCTCAAACGATACAGCGATCCTGAGCCTAATGCACAGAGACAGCAGTCCTTCCTTTTATCACTCTGAGCTAGAGACCTTTGTGCACTGGTGTGATAGAAACTATCTGGTTTTTAAATATTAAAAAGACAGAGGAGATGTTGTTTGATCCCAGGGGGGTGGGTGATCATCGGCCTGTGGTCATCCACAATGAACCCATCACACAGGTCCGCTCGTACAAGTATCTCTGTGTTCATATTGGCAACACTCTCAGCTGGAGGACTCATGTTGAGAGTCTCTGCTCTAGACTGCAACAGGTATGTACTTCTTACACAGACTGAGAGTCTCCGGCGTTCAGCAGAAATGTATGTTGCTTTTCTACAATGCTGTTTGTGAAAGCATGATCCGATACGGGATAACAGCCTGCTACGGTCACTTGTCTGTCCAGTTAAAGTCACAGATAGCTCGTCTTATGCAGACTGCTTTTAAAATCATGGGTGTCAAAAAACATCCATCTCTCCAAACACTCTATGAGCAGTGTGTTGTTAGACAGGCACAGAAAACAGTGTCTGATCCGACCCACATTCTTCACCCTGAGTTTCAGCTTTGACCCTCGGGAAGAAGATTCAGGGTCCCTCAGACCGAGCTGAACAGCTACAAACATTCAATTATGCCAATGTCCGTTAATATTCTGAATTAGAGGTAATGTAGGATGTGCTCAGGGGCCGTGCAATATGCCAATATGTTACTGCTGCAAGAAGGTGTTTAAATGCTCTATGTTCTGTATGATCTATGTATTTTATGTTTTTATTCTCTTGTAACTGCAGGACAGATTCAAAGAAAGAATTCCCTCCGGGGACAATAAAGTATATCTTGATCTTTATCTTGAGTGTGAGCTTCTGTTGGCGATGAGCCCAGGAGGAGACGCCCAGTTTGAATGTTGTGTTTACAAACATTTCTACTGACTCCGCCTTTAAAACTGAAATGACAGATTTTCTTTTTTTAAATCACCTGGTGTAACTGGTAGTGATTTAAACCCAGCAGTAGCACACTAGAACACTGAAAATATAGTAATAGTCTTTACTTGTTCTGGAGCAGAGGGATACTGAAAAAACACACAGCTCAGCATTGAGGCCCCGAAAAGTCCATAATCCTGAGAGGTCGGAACAACAGAATTGAATGTGTGAGGCACGAAGGCGTCTGACACACAATCACACACAACAGATCAAAATAAACGAGGAGGCAACAGTACCGTGTGACAGGAGGCTGAGGACGTAAACGAGGAGGCAGCAAGATCGGCGACAGGTTAGCAGTCCATAAAAGCAAAACTAGGGTCAGAGGCTGGCAGAGTCCAATCTGGGTAACCAGGCAAGAAGATGTGCTGGAAAGTTTTGCATGAGGTGAAGAATGATCTGGCAATGAGTGGGTGAAGAGGAGAAGCTTTTATACTGGCTTGATTACTGATGAGGAGCAGCTGGGTGCACAGGTGAGCAGAGTTGAGCTTGATGAGGTGGGCGTGACTGGCAGGCAAAGTGGAGAAGTACTGAGAGTGAGCAGGTGAGTAGAGGAGAAATATGCAACAGGATTGTGTGATACTTGTCAACAGACAGAAACAGTAGAACAAAGCCTCATAGCATGCAGGAAATTCAATCAGGAGAGAGAAGTAATGATGTCATGTTTGCACAAATTAGAACGTGTGGAAGCCAAATGTGAGGAGCGTATTGGAGGATGGAGAATGTGCACAAGAGAGGAAAGGGATAGTTAAATATTTCAATATGACCGGACTTGCGCGTCTGAGATGTTCACACAATGAAGGAGAATGGATCCTGGAAGTGATAGTAATGTGGATGCAAGCTGCCGTAAAACACCAAAGAAGAAGAAGAAGAAGAAGAAGGTGAAGGTAAGTGGCACTGTGACACTTGGAGGCCGTGGGAGAAAGTCGTGAATGTTACATTCAGGTATGAACACCTTTTTGGATCATATGATGGATTTTTGAGGGCCGTCCTTCCAAACATCCCTTACCTGTAGACAGTGGCGACTCTAGAGTCTGTCGGGGCCCCGGGCAAAAATCAATTGGGGGGCCCTCCAACCAGCGTTCATCTCCATTATGTCTGCCAGGTGACGCTAACTCCTCCTCCAGTTGTTTCCTGTTTCTTTTTCTCTGCCATAGACCGCTAATTCTTCTTCATTTTTCTTCGGTAACATTCATTGACAAACTTTGGTTTTCACGATAATAATTCATGCAACGTTTAGCAGGGCAACAAGAGGAAGTGCTCAAATGGGGGAACCCTTAGGGAGGTTTCCTACTGTCATTGCAAAATGTGCACATTTTGTGCCACTGCTTTGGTTTAAGTTTGTGAGCCCTCAGATGCCCCTTACTGCCTGCCTTGCCTGTTGACAAGCAGCGTCTCTGCCTGTAAAGGTAGTATTAGTGTAAAAATTCCACATATTGTTTCTTTAAATGCCTCGTTGTTCTAACCGCAGTGCACCACACTGTTGAAAAATATGTGTGTGATTTAGTGCTGTCAATCAATCAAACAAACCCTCCGGTTTCCTCACGTTGTACGGGCATTGGCTGACACCAATCGTTCTTCTTCTACATCTTGCACATTATTCTCCCTCTTACCTTCATCCCTTTGCTAACTCCTTATTTTTTCCTGTGTTATTTTGACGCTTCCTCCAGTGACATCACGTGGCTGCCAGCACCTGTGGACATATTTAGGCAAGGCCTTCTGGTTAGTTCACTCTCTCTTCCAGCCTCACAGCAGCAACACCTCAATGTCACTTTCTGTTTAATTTTCAATAACTTCAAAGACATTAAAGGAGCAGTATGTAACTCTGACACCTAGTGTTTAAAATGGATACTGCAGTCCAAATTCAAAACATTGTAGAAAGCTGTCTCCCCCCCCCTCCTCTCTAGGGTGGATGCTCACGCAGGTCACCATGTGGTGGACACTGAAGCTTCAGTGTTTATCCAGCTCTGCATCGGTCTGTAAACCTTTCTGCGTTCTAACCTCTCTCCATTTTTCAAAAGCATCTCCAATATTGATCCTAGTTTGAGCACGTTTCTGCTCGTGGAGCTTATTAGAAACATGCAGAGGCTTTTTAGGTCGGGTACAATCACTTCTATCTGAACCAGTTCTCTTGCCCGCTTCCATCGCTGCAACACCTGTTGGTTTGACCTGATAACTGCTCTCATATCTGGCAAACCGAGGGGCGTCCAAAACGGCCGTGTGGGGGTGCCTTAAAACCGCCTACCTTCTCTGGTCCAAACAAATCCAGACCATTCAGGACCAGACTCTAAAGTTAGAAGGAGGACATACTGGCTGCTGCATTGTTGTCAGAGAAGCCAGCACTTCAACATAGCATGTTTCCTTAATGTCTGATCATAGAGTAAGCTCACTTTATCATTTCACTATATTAGGCACTTGAGTGAGCCGTAACACCTTCATCTCTTCCTCCTCTTCATTTATCGACCCTCATAATCTCTCCACCCTTCAGCCTCACTCATCATTTAGATCTCTGTTCTTGTTGAAGTCTCTGTTAGTGAAACCAAACATATTAATATTCTATGAATAGATGAATGTACTGTTGTTGTTTAGTCTTTAGGTTTGCTTCTGTGTCCTCTTGAATAATGTAATGTGCTGCTCTCTGATGTGTTTCTGTATGTCGTAGAACCTTTTATTAAACGCTGGAAAAGGAAAATCAGCATTTCTTGTATTAATGGTCATGATTTGTATGTATTATTGTAATAATGCTTTTAGTCCACAAACAGTGTTGTTTAGTACAAACTGATCCTCGCGCTCTAATCTGTATTTAGACATTATCATAAAGCAGTGTCTGTTTGTGCTTTGAATCCACCCCGCCCCTCCTCCTCGCTACTCTCGTCTGTTTTCCTCCAAAAGACGAGTAAATATCTCATTTGCAGAAATGCTCTCATCACACGACGCCTTAGCCGCTGCAATATCCGCTCGTCACTTGATGCATTGTGTTTCCTTCAGAGTTCTTTTTCTGAGACTTATCAGTCGAACAACCTCTCCCCTTTGGCTCGATCTCCCCGAAGAGCCAAGAGGTGGCATTAATAACAAACCGCGTAATGTAAAAAAAAGGCTTATGGAAATGTTGTCATGATGCACAGATGAACGGGTCCTTGAAGAGCTGCACACAGGTCGCTTTGATTATTTTGAAGGAGACGGGATGACTTTCTATCCAAACTGTGTGTTCAGTAGTTCACGAAACAGGTTTTACTTCACTCTCCATACAGAGAGCAACCAAGAGACGACTCCCCCGCCCAGAGTCCTTCATCCCTTCATCTCTCGACCCTTACCTTCATCCCTTCATCTCTCGACCCTTACCTTCATCCCTTCATCTCTCGACCCTTACCTAGATCCCTTCACCTCTCACCCTTACCTAGATCCCTTCACCTCTCACCCTTACCTTCATCACTTCATCTCTCGACCCTTACCTTCATCCCTTCATCTCTCGACCCTTACCTTCATCCCTTCATCTCTCGACCCTTACCTTCATCCCTTCACCTCTCCACCCTTACCTTCATCCCTTCACCTCTCGACCCTTACCTAGATCCCTTCATCTCTCGACCCTTACCTAGATCCCTTCACCTCTCACCCTTACCTTCATCCCTTCATCTCTCGACCCTTACCTTCATCCCTTCACCTCTCACCCCTTACCTTCATCCCTTCATCTCTCGACCCTTACCTAGATCCCTTCACCTCTCACCCTTACCTTCATCCCTTCATCTCTCGACCCTTACCTTCATCCCTTCATCTCTCGACCCTTACCTTCATCCCTTCATCTCTCGACCCTTACCTAGATCCCTTCACCTCTCACCCCTTACCTTCATCCCTTCATCTCTCGACCCTTACCTTCATCCCTTCATCTCTCGACCCTTACCTTCATCCCTTCACCTCTCGACCCTTACCTTCATCCCTTCACCTCTCGACCCTTACCTTCATCCCTTCACCTCTCGACCCTTACCTTCATCCCTTCATCTCTCGACCCTTACCTTCATCCCTTCACCTCTCGACCCTTACCTTCATCCCTTCATCTCTCGACCCTTACCTTCATCCCTTCATCTCTCCACCCTTACCTTCATCCCTTCATCTCTCCACCCTTACCTTCATCCCTTCACCTCTCCACCCTTACCTTCATCCCTTCATCTCTCGACCCTTACCTTCATCCCTTCATCTCTCGACCCTTACCTTCATCCCTTCACCTCTCGACCCTTACCTCCATCCCTTCATATCTCGACCCTTACCTTCATCCCTTCATCTCTCCACCCTTACCTTCATCCCTTCACCTCTCCACCCTTACCTTCATCCCTTCATCTCTCGACCCTTACCTTCATCCCTTCACCTCTCGACCCTTACCTCCATCCCTTCATATCTCGACCCTTACCTTCATCCCTTCACCTCTCCACCCTTACCTTCATCCCTTCACCTCTCGACCCTTACCTTCATCCCTTCACCTCTCCACCCTTACCTTCATCCCTTCACCTCTCGACCCTTACCTCCATCCCTTCATATCTCGACCCTTACCTTCATCCCTTCACCTCTCCACCCTTACCTTCATCCCTTCACCTCTCGACCCTTACCTTCATCCCTTCATCTCTCGACCCTTACCTTCATCCCTTCATCTCTCGACCCTTACCTTCATCCCTTCATCTCTCGACCCTTACCTTCATCCCTTCACCTCTCGACCCTTACCTTCATCCCTTCATCTCTCGACCCTTACCTTCATCCCTTCATCTCTCGACCCTTACCTTCATCCCTTCATCTCTCGACCCTTACCTAGATCCCTTCACCTCTCACCCTTACCTTCATCCCTTCATCTCTCGACCCTTACCTTCATCCCTTCATCTCTCGACCCTTACCTAGATCCCTTCACCTCTCACCCTTACCTTCATCCCTTCATCTCTCGACCCTTACCTTCATCCCTTCACCTCTCGACCCTTACCTTCATCCCTTCATCTCTCGACCCTTACCTTCATCCCTTCACCTCTCGACCCTTACCTTCATCCCTTCATCTCTCGACCCTTACCTTCATCCCTTCACCTCTCGACCCTTACCTTCATCCCTTCATCCCTTCACCTCTTGACCCTTACCTTCATCCCTTCACCTCTTGACCATTACCTTCATCCCTTCAACTCTCGACCCTTATCTTCATCCCTTCATCTCTCGACCCTTACCTTCATCCCTTCACCTCTCGACCCTTACCTTCATCCCTTCATCCCTTCACCTCTTGACCCTTACCTTCATCCCTTCACCTCTTGACCATTACCTTCATCCCTTCATCTCTCGACCCTTATCTTCATCCCTTCATCTCTCCACCCTTAACTTCATCCCTTCATCTCTCCACCCTTACCTTCATCCCTTCATCTCTCGACCCTTACCTTCATCCCTTCATCTCTCGACCCTTACCTTCATCCCTTCATCTCTCCACCCTTACCTTGATCCCTTCATCTCTCGACCCTTACCTTCATCCCTTCATCTCTCGACCCTTATCTTCATCCCTTCATCTCTCGACCCTTACCTTCATCCCTTCATCTCTCGACCCTTACCTTCATCCCTTCATCTCTCGACCCTTACCTTCATCCCTTCATCTCTCCACCCTTACCTTCATCCCTTCATCTCTCGACCCTTACCTTCATCCCTTCATCTCTCCACCCTTACCTTCATCCCTTCATCTCTCCACCCTTACCTTCATCCCTTCATCTCTCGACCCTTACCTTCATCCCTTCATCTCTCGACCCTTACCTTCATCCCTTCATCTCTCGACCCTTACCTTCATCCCTTCATCTCTCGACCCTTACCTTCATCCCTTCACCTCTCGACCCTTACCTTCATCCCTTCACCTCTCGACCCTTACCTTCATCCCTTCATCTCTCGACCCTTACCTTCATCCCTTCATCTCTCGACCCTTACCTTCATCCCTTCATCTCTCGACCCTTACCTTCATCCCTTCACCTCTCGACCCTTACCTTCATCCCTTCATCTCTCGACCCTTACCTTCATCCCTTCATCTCTCGACCCTTACCTTCATCCCTTCACCTCTCGACCCTTACCTTCATCCCTTCACCTCTCGACCCTTACCTTCATCCCTTCACCTCTCGACCCTTACCTTCATCCCTTCATCTCTCGACCCTTACCTTCATCCCTTCACCTCTTGACCCTTACCTTCATCCCTTCACCTCTTGACCATTACCTTCATCCCTTCATCTCTCGACCCTTACCTTCATCCCTTCACCTCTTGACCCTTACCTTCATCCCTTCACCTCTTGACCATTACCTTCATCCCTTCATCTCTCGACCCTTACCTTCATCCCTTCACCTCTCGACCCTTACCTTCATCCCTTCATCTCTCGACCCTTACCTTCATCCCTTCATCTCTCGACCCTTACCTTCATCCCTTCACCTCTTGACCATTACCTTCATCCCTTCATCTCTCGACCCTTACCTTCATCCCTTCACCTCTAGACCCTTACCTTCATCCCTTCACCTCTTGACCATTACCTTCATCCCTTCATCTCTCGACCCTTACCTTCATCCCTTCATCTCTCGACCCTTACCTTCATCCCTTCATCTCTCGACCCTTACCTTCATCCCTTCACCTCTCGACCCTTACCTTCATCCCTTCACCTCTCGACCCTTACCTTCATCCCTTCATCTCTCGACCCTTACCTTCATCCCTTCATCTCTCGACCCTTACCTTCATCCCTTCATCTCTCGACCCTTACCTTCATCCCTTCATCTCTCGACCCTTACCTTCATCCCTTCATCTCTCGACCCTTAGCTTCATCCCTTCACCTCTCGACCCTTACCTTCATCCCTTCACCTCTCGACCCTTAGCTTCATCCCTTCACCTCTCGACCCTTACCTTCATCCCTTCACCTCTCGACCCTTACCTTCATCCCTTCACCTCTTGACCCTTACCTTCATCCCTTCACCTCTTGACCATTACCTTCATCCCTTCATCTCTCGACCCTTACCTTCATCCCTTCATCTCTCGACCCTTACCTTCATCCCTTCACCTCTCGACCATTACCTTCATCCCTTCATCTCTCGACCCTTACCTTCATCCCTTCACCTCTCGACCCTTACCTTCATCCCTTCACCTCTTGACCATTACCTTCATCCCTTCATCTCTCGACCCTTACCTTCATCCCTTCACCTCTCGACCCTTACCTTCATCCCTTCATCTCTCGACCCTTACCTTCATCCCTTCACCTCTCGACCCTTAGCTTCATCCCTTCACCTCTCGACCCTTACCTTCATCCCTTCATCTCTCGACCCTTACCTTCATCCCTTCACCTCTCGACCCTTACCTTCATCCCTTCACCTCTCGACCCTTACCTTCATCCCTTCATCTCTCGACCCTTACCTTCATCCCTTCATCTCTCGACCCTTACCTTCATCCCTTCACCTCTCGACCCTTACCTTCATCCCTTCACCTCTCGACCCTTACCTTCATCCCTTCACCTCTCGACCCGTACCTTCATCCCTTCATCTCTCGACCCTTACCTTCATCCCTTCACCTCTCGACCCTTACCTTCATCCCTTCACCTCTCGACCCTTAGCTTCATCCCTTCACCTCTCGACCCTTACCTTCATCCCTTCACCTCTCGACCCTTACCTTCATCCCTTCACCTCTCGACCCTTACCTTCATCCCTTCACCTCTCGACCCTTACCTTCATCCCTTCACCTCTCGACCCTTACCTTCATCCCTTCACCTCTCGACCCTTACCTTCATCCCTTCACCTCTCCACCCTTACCTTCATCCCTTCACCTCTCGACCCTTAGCTTCATCCCTTCATCTCTCGACCCTTACCTTCATCCCTTCATCTCTCGACCCTTACCTTCATCCCTTCACCTCTCGACCCTTACCTTCATCCCTTCATCTCTCGACCCTTACCTTCATCCCTTCACCTCTCGACCCTTACCTTCATCCCTTCATCTCTCGACCCTTACCTTCATCCCTTCATCTCTCGACCCGTACCTTCATCCCTTCACCTCTCGACCCTTAGCTTCATCCCTTCACCTCTCGACCCTTACCTTCATCCCTTCACCTCTCGACCCTTACCTTCATCCCTTCACCTCTCGACCCTTACCTTCATCCCTTCACCTCTCCGACCTTACCTTCATCCCTTCACCTCTCGACCCTTACCTTCATCCCTTCACCTCTCGACCCTTACCTTCATCCCTTCACCTCTCGACCCTTACCTTCATCCCTTCACCTCTCGACCCTTACCTTCATCCCTTCATCTCTCGACCCTTACCTTCATCCCTTCATCTCTCGACCCTTACCTTCATCCCTTCACCTCTCGACCCTTACCTTCATCCCTTCACCTCTCGACCCTTACCTTCATCCCTTCACCTCTCGACCCTTACCTTCATCCCTTCATCTCTCGACCCTTACCTTCATCCCTTCACCTCTCGACCCTTACCTTCATCCCTTCACCTCTCGACCCTTAGCTTCATCCCTTCACCTCTCGACCCTTACCTTCATCCCTTCACCTCTCGACCCTTACCTTCATCCCTTCACCTCTCGACCCGTACCTTCATCCCTTCATCTCTCGACCCTTACCTTCATCCCTTCATCTCTCGACCCGTACCTTCATCCCTTCACCTCTCGACCCTTAGCTTCATCCCTTCACCTCTCGACCCTTACCTTCATCCCTTCACCTCTCGACCCTTACCTTCATCCCTTCACCTCTCGACCCTTACCTTCATCCCTTCACCTCTCGACCCTTACCTTCATCCCTTCACCTCTCCGACCTTACCTTCATCCCTTCACCTCTCGACCCTTACCTTCATCCCTTCACCTCTCGACCCTTAGCTTCATCCCTTCACCTCTCCACCCTTACCTTCATCCCTTCACCTCTCGACCCTTAGCTTCATCCCTTCATCTCTCGACCCTTACCTTCATCCCTTCATCTCTCGACCCTTACCTTCATCCCTTCACCTCTCGACCCTTACCTTCATCCCTTCACCTCTCGACCCTTACCTTCATCCCTTCACCTCTCGACCCTTACCTTCATCCCTTCATCTCTCGACCCTTACCTTCATCCCTTCACCTCTCGACCCTTACCTTCATCCCTTCACCTCTCGACCCTTAGCTTCATCCCTTCACCTCTCGACCCTTACCTTCATCCCTTCACCTCTCGACCCTTACCTTCATCCCTTCACCTCTCGACCCTTACCTTCATCCCTTCACCTCTCCACCCTTACCTTCATCCCTTCACCTCTCGACCCTTACCTTCATCCCTTCACCTCTCGACCCTTAGCTTCATCCCTTCACCTCTCGACCCTTACCTTCATCCCTTCACCTCTCGACCCTTACCTTCATCCCTTCATCTCTCGACCCTTACCTTCATCCCTTCATCTCTCGACCCTTACCTTCATCCCTTCACCTCTCGACCCTTACCTTCATCCCTTCACCTCTCGACCCTTACCTTCATCCCTTCACCTCTCGACCCGTACCTTCATCCCTTCATCTCTCGACCCTTACCTTCATCCCTTCATCTCTCGACCCGTACCTTCATCCCTTCATCTCTCGACCCTTACCTTCATCCCTTCATCTCTTTCATCTATTCACCAACAATCTTCCGATTATCTAACCTCGTTGATCATTTGTGATCTCTAAATCAGTATCTTTGGTGTTTGTTAGTGAACCAGTGTTGGTTAACGAGTAAGCATAATGCTAACTCAAGGTTCCTCATCTTTTATTCTGTCCACATGTAGTGCTTTCTTTATGGAACATATTCTCAGCTCCAAACAAACGGCTCAACAAAGATTTGTTTCCATGTTTGCTGTCGAATCATTTTCCTGCGATGACTCAGCTGCACTTTTTCAGACACGGCCATTGTTCCTGAACAATTAGATGAGAGCTGAACGGGGAAATCAACATGATTGATTGTGTTTATATTGAATTATTGCCATTTTCAGCCTTTGTTAAAGCAGGGACATTTGCATAGAACACTTTGTTATGTACCGCTGAGAGAGAGAGAGAGAGAGAGAGAGAGAGAGAGAGAGAGAGAGAGAGAGAGAGAGAGAGAGAGAGAGAGAGAGAGAGAGAGAGAGAGAGAGAGAGAGAGAGAGAGAGAGAGAGAGAGAGAGAGAGAGAGAGAGAGAGAGAGAGAGAGAGAGAGAGAGAGAGAGAGAGAGAGAGAGAGAGAGAGAGAGAGAGAGAGAGAGAGAGAGAGAGAGAGAGAGAGAGAGAGAGAGAGAGAGAGAATCATACCTGGGCAGACCGGTGCAGCCTGTCTCCCACACTGATGTGTTCTGGGAAGCTGAATATAGTGGGAGCATGACAATGGCTACGTTTACATGCACACCATATTCCTGTATTAATCGGAATAATGACAATATTCCGATTGCGTAGGAGTCATGTAAACACCTTATTCCAATTGCCATAACCCGATTAAGCTCATATTCCGATTATTAAAAACCCGAATAAGACCCCTGGCATATGCCTGTATCAACCCGAATATTGGGCCATGTAAACGCCTTAGTCGGAATATGCTCCTGAATACGCTACTTCAAGGATTTTGTTATACAAGTAGCGGATGTCTGTCTGTGAAGGAGCTCAGTGCACGTGTGTGTGGGTGGTGGAGCGAGTGAGGAGAGAGAGAAAACGAGGCGAGTGTGTGTGTTCTGCAGATGTGTGCGAGAGGCGCGTTATGATGCCGGGGACCGGAGCAGAATTAGGCAGAGAAACGTTAAACTCAATGGTACTGTTATACAAGTTATGTGTGTGCGAAATAAACGACCCGACACCTTAAGCTACCAGCCGGACTCTCCGTGTCTGTTTTACCCCAGTCAAAGTGACGGGGTTAGCCCCGAAGTTGAGAGATACTTCAGCCCTGGAGCAGACAAATAAGTCTCCCCTGTGCGCTCTGACCACGGTCGGAACGCCGAAGCAGGACAGGTTAACAATTTGTTTACGCCCCTAGATGACGTCTTTTCATGACGCTACTACTACTACGGTTTATTCGGAATATGCTGATTAACATGTAAACAGGAATATTCCAGTAGCTCAGCACTCTGCGGAGCATGTAAACACCTTTTTCGGAATATTGCCTTAACCAGAATATGGACCTTAATCGGAATATGGTGTGCATGTAAACGTAGCCAATGATTTGCCTCTTCTTCATGCATTATTCTTTAAAGATAAAAATTGTGGATTTCACATTTTTCACTGACTTTATCCGGAGTTTCTCCTCCAGCACTTAGTATTTTAGAGTAATCTGATGTGAGAACGCAGCAGGATATAATCAGGAGAATTCACCTCAAGCGAGTGGGAGGGGGTGGTGACGTTTATTCCCTGTGATCGCTGCACGACCATAGTCTGTCTGCACGCCACCTCTACGATCTCCGTGCTCTAATGAACCTGCTGCATTCTGTTTCCTGTTCTCCAGTATGTTCTTCTCCACTCTTTAGTTCAGATTGTGATTCTGTTCAACTACACGTAGCATTGATAGAAAGACACATATTCTCATTATAGCGTCGTAGAGAGGACTCTGCTGCTTCGTCTGCTACTTCCACATCGTTCTTTTTTACGTCATGTCTTACCTCAGGAGACCCCCCCCCCCCCTCCTCTCTGACAGGGATAGTCTCCCACTGTTAGGTGCATTTGTGAACAACCAGGTCAGGAGGATTTCAGGAGCAGTCCTCTTGAAATCATCGAGATATTTTCAGGAGTGCGTGTGCATCTCTGCACTCTCATGCTGACGGAGCTGAAGCATAAAGTCAGTGTTAGTGTTTTATCTCCAAACACAAAGGCCTCCATGCTGCTGATGTTCAACACGTTTTTTAAATTTAGAAAAAACCACATCAAGTCAACCCGTGACGTGTAGAAAGTCCTTGACCACCTCTGGAGTCAATGATGCAGGTTGAATGAAAGTGGGTACACCACAACAATTAACACTCCTAAAATAGATCAAACATCATAAACTGGTTATAAAACGGTGAGAACGAGGCTGATAAAAAAAACCTCTCTGTACTCTGTGTCCTACTTCCATGACTCATCCTCTCCATCATCTGTTGTTTTAACAGTCACACAACCACAGGACGTGAAATCAGGGCATGTCTTTGTGCTGAAGGTTATAAAACAGTGACACGTTTGGATTGGAGTTTCTTTTATGGCCTTCAGGTGAGCGTGCATTAGACTCTAATCAGCTGTACATGCTGTACACTCTGTTAAAAAAGGGGAAGCAGAGGAGCAGCATCAGGAACAGACCTGCTGTGGCTTAGTGGTAGAGTCGTCGTCTCTCAACCTGAAGGTCAAGGGTTTGATCCCCAGCTCCTGCAGCCACATGTCCGATGTGTCCCTGGCCAAGACGCTTAACCCCAAGGTGCTCCCGCTGCTTGTCGGCGGTGTGTGAATGGATGAGTTAATACTGATGGACTCTTTACTCAACAGCCTCTTAGACTTTTAGACTTTATTGTCCCCATGGGGAAATTCCTTTTCACAGCACCGTCTCTGCCCAAAGAGACAATTCCCACCAAAGAACAGCACAAACACAAAACACAGAGTACAAAACAAACAGAGTTAAAGAACAATCAAGAGTTCCCACTCTGGCCTGTTCAGCGAGGCCTTTTGTTCAGGGCCGCTATGACAGCCGGGATCAGGCTTTTCCCAAGGCTGTTCCTTCTGCACCTCATAGCTCTGTACCTCCGTCCTGAGGGAAGTGGGCTGAGGTGAGTGTTCAGTGGGTGTGTGATGTCCTGTTTTATTGAGGTTGCAATGTGTGTGACGGCCCTGTTGTTGAGTTCTGTTAGGTTTGGAGTGGGGAGACTAATTATTCTGGCAGCTGTCTAGAAAAGCGCTATACAAGCTCAAGTCCATTTACCTTTTACCTGACATTAAAATCTACCTAACATCACTGCAGTGCAGCTATTAATAAAGATATTAGACGTTTACTTGTGTTTAAAATCAAGCTAAATGCTAACTGAAAACAAACGAAAACATGATTAACTCATATGATTAATACGTTCATAAACAAAATTAAAGTGTTTGGAAGATACTTAAGTTACAAAAGAAGTACTGCACGTGCACACACACACCAATGGCATTTACATACAGTGGAAGTGCTAACTGTGTCTTCTTCGGGCACCGGATAGCCTAGCCACTTCAATCTTCCTGCACACCCACATGTATCGACCCACAGATCGGGGACCTGCTCTGGTCACACGAGGTGGTCGGAAAAGGTTTCTTCCTGAGCAGCTCGTTTAAGTTGGTCGCCAGCGGCATTCTACCTCCAGCCTGAACCCACCGTTTGTGTTTGCTTATTTGAATACGGCTTTGTATGTCGGCATTCCCACTGTGGGCGGCTGAAAACTCTTGCAGTGTGTGCAGAACGCAGCATTTTCATTGGCTGGCACTTCTCAAAGGAAGCTGTAACTCTCCTGGAGCTCTTTGGAAAAAGCCAACTTCCTGTTCAGGATGATAGCTCGCCTACCTGTTGTCAAGCAGTTGTTAGCATGATAAGCTAGGCTAGCTAAGCAACAGCCACAACCCTGAGATTGATTGACACATGTATAGACCAATCAGTGTTGAGCTTTGAATCATGGTGCATTAGTGATTTTTTTCTTTGGTTCAAACAGCAACAGGAGCTTGAAAACGGGACGGTCCAGGTCAAATCTGGACTTATGGTCCTATGCTTGTCCCATGTACGGAGGCTGTAGTCCTCGTCACAGCGGCCGCAGGTTCTGATCCGACCCTCGGTCCTTTGCTGCACGTCATCCCTCGCTCTCTCCTCCCAAACATTTCCGCTCTCTCCTCAGCTGTCCTGTTTAATGAAGGCAAAAAAGGCCCCAAAAAATAACTTAAGAAATAAATTAAAAACTGTCTTGTCCAGTAAAACTTTAAAATGAGCCGGCGCTCAGAGTGCCAATCCTTCCACGACGCCCTGAGATGGAAAATAAACAAAAAGGAATAAGTTATGGAGGTCGGTCCCAAAGTAAAGAATGATTTACATTCTATAACTTCAGAAATAACACATTAGCATTTTAATTGCTCTCTGGAACATCTGCTATGATAATAAATGTGTTTTTGATTGACACCTTGCTTTCCCCAATTCACACGTGTGGGATGCTCCAAATGTTTATCTATGCAATTAAAAACAAATGATTTAAAAAGTTAGTTTCACTGTATTTACACACCGAAAAAGACACCATCAATATTTAAATGTGCATTTTTATAGCCTGAAACTTTCTTCAACATCGACCGAAGGGAAAAACTGTACAAGGTCGTCTCTATTAAACGTGTTGTGCTCAGTACGCTCTGGACACAATAAGAAATGTCCGGCAGTCTGAACATCTTTTCTTCTGGTCCACAGAAAGTCGTTGACGGCTGACGGCCTCAGTTGGAAAGCTACAACAGGCCCGTGTATATAACCCCCGATTTGCAAACAGTCGGGACGTTGTGAAGAATGTAAATAAAAAGTGAATGTGATGATTTGAAAAAACAACACATTTAATAAAAAACACCACAAAGACAACATGTCAAATGTTGTTTTTGGAAGATTTGATGCCTGCCATGCGTTTAAAGTAAATTAGGACTGGGTGTTGTTTAGTGCTCTGACTGCCAATTTCCACATAGTCCGCGCGCGTAAGACGCCGCCATTCGCTACCACTCCAGCTTGTATTTCCACAGCACGCACTGTGCTACGTCTCTGGAGCGTGCCAGCAGCGCCACTATGCGCTGAGTCTATTTGCGACGGAGTGCGCTGCAAACACTTGTCAAGCTGAACAGAATAAAACGACACAGACAGGAAGTCAGACAAGGAATCACACCGAGAACCCGGTCAATTTCAAAATAAAACACAACATACAGACTCCTGATCGTAGTTTCCATCACTTAATCAACATGACGTCAAAACAGGCACCGAATGAACAACAACTCATCCTCAGAAAGAAAAAAGAAACATGTTGTTTACACGTTGTTCTATTTATTCCCACGTGACCCATAATTTTTATTTTTTAAGAACATTTTGTGAGCGTTTTGGAAACTAAGGAGACCAATATTTAGAAAGTGTAATGTATTAAAATTCTTTAAATGTCAGACCAATCACTCATACCCTACCAATCATCACAACCGACATGATGACGTTGGTAGCGAGGAGCGGGGTCTAGACGCCACCCGGATAGAAGACTGTTAAAATAAAAAGTTAAAATCAAATTAGATAGTTTCCTGTGTGTCATTGTTCCTTCTGCAACCAACTGCAACATAAAGGGACAGTGAAACTGCAGATAATGAGAGCGAGAGAGATGGGAATGATATGCGGGAAAGACGCCACAGGTCGGATACGAAACCGAGGACTACAGCCTCCATACATGTGGTGTGCACACTAACCACTAGGCCACCCCCCACATCAGGTGTTTTTTTATAGCATTTCCCAACTTTAACTGCTTTTTGTTGCTGAAATGTGTCGCTGGCATCAGAGTATGCAAAATGGGGATACAGTTCTCCAAATACTGTTTCTCAGTTTGTTTATATTTGACATGCTGTCTTTGTCCCCTCATCATAGAGTGGAAAGAACACAGAGTTCATCACTGAGGTCATGAAGCTGAGATTTCTCAATGAGGAATGCTAACAATGGCTAAATCAAACCAAAGGGCAACACAAAGCCTCTCATTTCCCACAAAATAACAAATATCTGCTGAAGAGGAATTACCCGCAGAGGTCAAGAGGTCACAAAGAGAAACCCCCTCAAGACAACATCCTGCACTGATTGTTCCGCAGCCATGAAAACCTTTTATTTCCTGCTGACTTCTGTGCTAAGAAACTTTCTGTGAGATGAAGGCTGTGTCATACAGTGAATAAAAAACACAGTCTTCCATCATCTTTTTCAGCACTGTAAGGCACAGTCAAGCCGGATTGTACAACGCCGCGTGTCGATATTACTGCCTCTGTGAAGGAGACTGTAAATGTCACCGATAAATTTCCGCCATACATCAATACGGGCGCTCAGCTGTTTCCTCCGAGTATGAGAGACAATCTGTGGCAGATGAGAGGTTTTCACCTTCGGCAACTTCAATAAGAACGAGTAAAGAAGTTAATGCTCCTGAACATCATCTGTTCTGACAATCTCCTCCGATCCACCGAGGAGACGTTTAAAGAGGGCTAAACCTAATAAAGCCTGAGCTGTGAAGACTTAGTGAAGTATTTCATTACCACAGGATGCTTTATCGGTCCTCAGCGTCTCTCACACACAACCTGCCAGACGGCTCATAATCAGAGGGAAGCAGACAGATATTCAGGATGTCTTCTGTTTAAACGCGTTAATGATATTGTGCTGCTAGGTTTGTGTGCTCTTGAACTGTTACATCATTTGGAGTACACTTCTGACTGGAGCGGCGTTACGTTTGGCCTTCATCACATAAAAAGTTGGTAAAAAGCTTCTCTCGTCAGAGGCAGACGAAGAAAGTTGACAAAGTTTCTGTTTCTGCCTCTCAGTTTCCTCATCCGTCAAAGCATTCATGACAATTTGATTTCCTGTTTTGCATAACCAGCTTAACTTCTCTTCTTTTGTCTCTCTTTTCAAAGCTCACCGGGAGCTGACGACGCCTCGGGGTTCACCTGTACCGCCGCTGATCTGTTCAGAGGAGTCTCGTTGTGGTTCTCCTCTCTCCTCCTCTCCTCTTTGTGCTTTCAGTCTCAGTCCTGGGAGTTTCTAAAAGGCAGCCTCTTCCTTTTGCTCATTGATTTTCTGCAGCAGCTTGTGGGCTAATTGCCCTTATCAAAATCACGTCCTGCTAAATGATGGCTGTCTTTAATCGCCTGCACCCTCGCCAGCAGCCACTGACATTTAGTACAATTAATTAATGCAAAGACAACGGGGAGTTGGTATCTGCTCCGCTTGGCTGACATTGCAGCTTGTGTTATGTAACACAGAAAAGAGAGGAAGCAGAAAACAGGGGAGATTGAGCTGCTGATATCTAACCAGGCTAGCCTGAAGCACTGGAGATACTGAAGAGACGAAGGTTATGTTGGACGTTAAGTTGAAATGGGAAAACTACGTCGGCTCTTTGATTTGATGTCTTGTAGCATTTCACTCAAGCTTGTCTTCACTTTGAGTTTCAAGTACAACATTTTCAGCTGCTGACTGTTCTTCACGCTGCAACATCAAAGTCATAGATTGCCAAGGTTTTAAATGGAGCCGTTGTTAAAGTAGTATAAGGGGTCTCTCTGCTCTAATGTGGGTCACAAACACAAACATGTAAGGTCAGTTAGCTTAGAAGGGAATTAGTGTTAGCTTAAAATGCTTTGTGGGTTTATTGTCTGATGTTCTACCTAAAACCTATCTGTGCGGCTAAAATCTGTACCTGTACCTGTTTCGATACCATAGCAACAAAAATCCAAGTCCCAGGCGTCTAGTATTGGGTAACTTCTCGTTTTGTCTCCAGAAACTGAAGGCTAACTCCTGAGCTCTGTCTGTATTGCAAAAAGACGTTGGCAATGTTTTGATATCGAAATGTTGCTGTCTGCAATTGATGGTGGTTTCACATTAGGGACCTGGGCCTGGATCAGAGTACACATGACCCCAAAGTCCGTTTCATTTGATCGGTGTGAACACAAACGTAGTCCACTTAAAGAGGTGGTCTAGGGCACGATTCATGTGTAGTCGAGTACGGTCCGTGTGAGATGTGAACGCAACCGTGCTCAAACAAGCAGTGGACCGCTATATCAAGCATTTCTAAACATCTCCTGTCTCTTTGAAAACCGTTGTATCTGTGCAGCACGGGGTCCTTTCATCCTCTGAGCTGCACGAGGGATGTGGAAGTAGGAAGAGGGTCGTCGTTGGCGTCTCAGCAATATCAGAACATCCAACAAATGTTGCCCAGTTAATGACACGATTGGTTGCCATGGTTGCTTCTTCTCCTTCTCTTCTTCTTGGCGGATTTGCAAACAACTGGTGCATACTGCCACCTACAGACTGTGTAGCTACGCAAGTCTGCGTTTTTCTGCGGGTACAGAATGACATTACTACTGTGAAAGTAGACCAGCGGGGGAGAGGGAAGGGGGGTTGGGCACGGTATGAAACATCTGTGCTTAATGTGAAAGCGCCCTAAGACAGTCCTCTCTATCTCCGATTCCCAAGAACTCAGGCTATTTTCAAAACCGCCATATACATATTACTATACTGCATACTGCGGCGGTTATTCTGCAATACACCAGGAAACAGTACGTGAGGGAGACTGGTCTAGTGCAGACTGGGTATTTCTGGCAAACTGGTTGTCACTTTGTTCACATACTGTTTTGTAGAAATCAGTGCGTTCTTCTAGTAACTTAGCAGGTTTAGTAATCAGGATCTACTGAGTACACCTGTGACGTTCTCCCTCACCTGATTGCTGATGACAATCAGCTGGACTGGGAGGCTTTATATGGATGTTGAGTTTCCCTGCTCAGTTGGTTGCTTGTCTCCAGAGAGGAAACGCCATCAGTTAGCGCTCTGTGTTTTCTGTTTGAATGAAAATCTGAGTTGAGTGCATGTTGAAGGAGATATTCTTCTTTTGCCCCTCCCCCCTCTCCTCCCCTGTCCAGTGACTCCCACTTCTCTGTGGTTTGGGCCCAATCAGTGGGTCAGATGGAATCAGTTGGTGGCCGTAGGGAGCTATAACCCCATCACCACCTTTCAGAAACCCAGGGGTCCACTTCCCCTTTGACCCTTTATGTGACGTGTGCAGTTTTTAGTTAGTTCCTCATCTTGCGACACAAGTCGTCCAGGTTTTGTTTCTGGGGAAACGTGACAGCGGCAGCTTTTGGTGACTTTTGGTTGTCAGTTTGATAATCGCGATCATTAAGGTAACGGAGATTTTATCGTTCTTTAACACTGATATTTTAACGTATTGTAACATCAATAATGTTGACGACCTTTATGAGGGTTAAGGGTTATGTAAGCAGCTGAAGCTAACTCGTCTGTGTTTAATTACAGCTAGGGATACGATTCACTAAACTCACGATATGATTCACGATACTGGGTTCACGATACGATTTATTTTACAAAATGAGACTGTAGACAAATTATTACTCACAACAAGGGGAGGTGATTGGAGCTTCTCATTGTGGCGTCGATTAAATGCTGCATCATGCTGGTTGTGCTATTTGTGTAGTTTTCTGTCTTCTTTCAATATTTGCTCACAGTTTTTGTCTTGTCTTCATTTTCTGTCTTGAAGCCAAAATGTTTCCACATCTCTGATTTAAAAGACGGTGGTGCGTCTTCAATTTCTAAATTATGCTCTACAGCTGCTGAAGCTCACCATATTTTAGCGATCCATTTTTCAGAGTACCGATGTGAACCTTGACACCTTTGAATCGATTGATCACGATTTCACGATGAATCTTTGCATCCCTAATTACAGCCATCTAAAGATAGGGTTTTACCTGCTAAACTCCAATACCGTACCCAAGCATGTTTGACCCCCAAAGTTTGACTAGTGTGAGTCAGTAGCGTAGCCAAAAAAGAGACTTTGGGTGTGCATCAGAAAAACTGGGTGTGCCACATTTATTGTCAGATTGATGTGCACCTCTACAAATACGCTCACAATAGGCTACGTGTCCACCTAGCGTTTTTTTCTCAGTTTGTTTTCAATGAGTAGAGAGCATTCACAGCCGAATGCGTCCGCCTGGATGAATAGCGCAGCGCCCAGCGTCTTTTTTACAAGCGCTCTGCCGTTCATGTGCGGCCGCGCTCAAGTTGAAAATCGTTCAACTTTTCAGAAAGACGCTGTTGACGTCACCGGCGCTCTTTTCAAAATGTATGATATTCACTGTATTTTAGCCTCCTACAGACCGTGTCTTGTACCCACATCCGCTTAGCTCCGTGTCTGCTTTGGTAAATAACGACCGCATATATAAAACATGGGGTAAAAAGTGACGGAGCAGTGTCTGTCAGACAGCTGCTGTTGTCATCACACTGTTGTCATAGAGACAGGATGGATCCTGGAGCTGCATCCATCTTCTCTCTTGTTAGACCAGAGAAAATTCACCGTATCATACATTCCAAAAATGTTAAGGTGGAGTATTTTCTTTCATGTTACTCAGTTCACAAGTTGACGTTGTGAATCGATCAAGCCAGCTTGAATGTTGAAATGATAACTGTTTTAATCGTCTCTCTTGTAGGACATACACTTTAGAAATGATCGGTTCTTGAAACGCTTAAAAACAAGTGTGAATTAATTTCAGCTGAATTATGGAAACTGTAAACATTCTATGTCCTCACTTGCTGAGCTCCGTTCTGGTGCGCTCTGGCAGCACTACACGTGTGATGCATGTACAGTTCAAGAGGTAACCATGCTCAGGCCCGGTCGCTCCTGGAGCAGTGTGAGTGCACGCCAGGGGAGGACCAGGGAGGAGGGACAATCATGCTTTAGCACGGTACGGGGCAACTTTGTCGTGTGTGAGTGCGCCCTAAGAGACCTAAACGTGTTAATCATTTGCAAATAAATGATTCGACTCTCCTGCTTCATATGCAAACTTAACAATGAGTCTAATTCCCCTTAAATATCCTTTATGCAAAGCGACGGAAAGAGGTGCAGGTCAGACGAGTTAGTCGAGAAAAGACGAGTCAGAGTAGTTTCTCCTCGCCATTGTTGTTGAAGCTAAGAGGTCTGGCCCTTTCTTGATTTTGATTGGTTTGAGGAATCAGACCCTCATTCATCTCTGTTCTGTCGCTGCAGATGACAAACTGAGCAGAGATGACATCACAATGATGCAATGGGGCTGGAAGTTGGGGTCGCGTTGGTGTCCTGCTAACCCTTTCCATTAAAAAACATCCTGCTCACTATACATTATCACTAATGTAAACATTGTGACAGATGTTTACTCGTGCTAACATAATGCCTGGCTCAGATCATAGTTTATGCATTATGGGGCTGGAGAAGTGGGGAAACGTTTATGTCAGAGGCTCCTTCGGTTGCAGCAGGTAAGCCGTCACTGTCTTTAAACCTCGGGCAGTAATGGTCGGCTGAACACACGCTCATGTGCTCAGGTCTGGATGGTTCTGGCTTAAATTGCGCAAAAAGCAAACATAGTTGTCGGAGTGGTCGTCCATAAAGTTGCGTAATAGGCGCCTCAGCATACTGGGTGATAGGGGGCGGGTCTAGGGTGAGGCCGGGGTACCTGATTGGCCACCCCAAAATCCTAAATCAACTATTTGGGCTCTGTTGCAACAGGCTGCTTGTAGCTTTCTTTGTATTTCAATGAGGCACATTTCAAGAGAAAAGAAAATTGGAATAAAAAAAACATGACAAATTTAAAGTTGTGATTTATATTTAATTATATTTTTTATTAAGGTTTATTTTTGGGCTTTATCTTTATTTTAGGAACATTTTTAGCGATAGGACAGTGGATAGAGTCAGACTCTGGGGGGAGAGAGAGAGAGTGGAATGACATGCAGGAAAGGAGCCACAGGTCTGGTCCGAACCCGGGCTGCCGATGACTCAAGCCTCTGTACATGGGGCATGTAAACGTACCGCTAAGCTACCGCTGCCCCCACGATTATATTTTAGCCCACAACATATGCTTTGTTTAAAGTAGCCTGACTCCTGGTTTCAAGTCCAACCTGTGGCTCCCTTTCCCGCACGTCATTCCAAAGCTGCAACCTCCATTGGTGAAAAATGAAGCTGATGCATAAGTGTAAAATCCTGCAGTTCCTCGAGTGTCCACTAGAGGGTGGCTGCAGAAGCACAGGAAGTCACATACACACCCATTCTAAAAAGCCTGTTTTTACAGCAGACATTAACATGTTTACAGCCTGGTTCAAAAAACCAAACAGGTCTGATTAGCTCATGTCTCGATCAGCACACACTGTACGGGGGGTGAATGTTTTGATGACTCATCAGTTTTGATTTGATGAAGGATAAGAGTTATTCACAATAAGGCGTGTAGCTGACCTGATTGACAGGTGGGCGCGGTGTAACGGTTTGTCAGGAGGCTTAAAACCCGCCTCAGCTCCAGCTCTCAGCCTGTCGTTAGGTTGACTAATAGTTAGGTTAGGTGGAGGGCGCAGCGTTCTTTGGGGAACGTTACGACGGGCACAGGCACTCGGGGGACAATGGGTATTAAAAAATACTTAAAAACCTCCTTAAAAACACACAACGGTGTTTCATAAAAGCCCTCTAAGACAATCTTAAAATTTGGAAAGTTAGGGTGAGACAGCATTTCCAGCATGGAGACTCCAGATGGGACTCCAGCGCCCCCTGCAGGAACAGATTGCTGACGTCAATCAGGCTTTTTTTTTTTTTTAATTTACAGTCTATGGTCATTCCCCAATCTCTCTCTCCCAAAAAAAGTCTCTTACCAGAGAATAAACTTTTGTGAGGAACAAACATAAAAGTGGAGGAAGATTGAAAGCTGGGAAACTCCTCTTTAGGAGTTATTTGTGACCTGGGAGATAAGAAATAGAAGTGAGTCATTGGAGAAATACACATGAATGTTCAACCCGACACTGAAAGTGTGCAAGAAGGATAAAATGTAATTCTGTAAGATTGTTCAAATGCTGAACAGGTGTAATTAGTGATTCATGCTTCACTGCGTTAGAGTTGGTTTCACCACTCTCTGGCTGTGTTTACACCGGCTGCTCTCCATCTGTCATAAACAAACATGTGTTCCCTGCAGGTATACAAGCGGCCTCTCTGGTTATTTATATCAGTGGTGACCATCTTCTACTTTTCCCTTTTATTCCGTTCTCTCTCCCATTTGTGCTGCAGATCTCTTTTGACTGTGTCATTGCTTCATCTGCTGCACAATATGCCCTCTCGTCGCCTTCTCCTTCTGCTGCACAGCGTCATTATCTGAATCCTAAAACGTTTCCCGTATGTGAAGAGGATATTTCCCTCCTGAAGCAGTCTTCATCAAAAATCTATTTGCATTAAAATCTATTTGCCCTCTTTGCTTCTAAAGTTTTTATAAGTCTCGCATTGAAAATAAAAGCTGCGTTCACATCTGCCACTTGTCTCTTGACAGGTGCTTCAGCCCACACCAGCACCCAGTCAGGTCGTCTTTTCTGCAGCTCCCAGCTACATTTTCTTTCTAGACGCTGTTATAGTCTGGCTGCCAAGTTCTGCCCAGATGCTGTCCAAGTTTGATTGCCAACAGAAAGATGTAATCATGCGTCGTGTTTCATCTTGGATTTCTTTGAACTCTTGTAGCCTCGCAGTGCTAATCAAGGTCGAAGCTGCCCGTCCTGCAGGAGAGAGGGACACACAATGCTGCTTTCAATGTTTGTGTTCCACAAAACTCATATTTCTTAAATCACTGGCTGCCAAATAAGGTCTTTTCAGGGGGGAGAAAGAAGGGGAAGCGAGGGCATGGTTTGAGTTTTATGAAAAGAAATGCTGTGCTGAACAATAGTATTACACCCCGTATGAGGTAACCGGTTCAAGTCCACAGAGCCATCCATCTGTTGCTGCAGCATGCAATGGATTTAAAATCAATTCAGCACACAAAAACAATCACTTCATACTGTGTGTACGGCATGAAAGAGTTGAACGATGGGTTTTACATTCAAGGAAGACAGACTAGAACTGCAAAATCTGACTCAGAGCCTCTTGAGGATCATTGAATCTTACGGACAACAAACAAACCTTACCGGTCATCAACACCATAGACAACTAACAACATGTACGTTACTTTATTCAAGATGAGTCTCTCATTGTGAGCAGCCCAAACAAAGGTAAAATAAACCGACCCATTTTACCCCAATAAACAAAATCCTCGGGTGCTTGCTGGGATGTTTAAGTCCTAAAGAGGATTTTATCGGTTTGTTTATTTGTCTTATTGTCCTGTTCCCTCTTATTGCTTTTATCAGCCTGATGACTGCAGAGCTGTAAACTCTGATTAAGTGAACTGAACCCGCTCACCACCAACGCTGCCCCATCTCATCTCTTACCATAAATAAAAGTTTAGATACTTGTTATTAGACCAAGTTTTAATTAGAAAAATATACCTGATGAAGATGAGTCTCCAAAAACCACTAATTATGTTACATTATGATGATATCCAGTTTTGAATTTGAAGTGTTGGAGAGTCTCCTGAAGTGTCTCTGAAACACAACAGCACAAACAGAAAGGTCAAGCAGCGTCTGAATCAGCCCCGGAAAATGTTTCTGACAACACAAATTAAAAATAAGAAAATATCGCTGGAATAGTTTCAAGGACTTCGGTTCTGACTGCATGTTTTTTACGATTGTTGTTGCCTTCCACTTCACATCCTCCCTGACTTAAGAGCTCTCAAACCTGAAGGGAGAAAAAAGATCAACCCTGAATAAGTGGACCCTCTTCAACTCCCTTTACTGTTGCAGTTTGTTGTGTCAGCACCAGCCCGAACTAAAACATTTTATTTTTTTATAAAATCAAGGCCCAGAGGCTGCAGTTAGCCAGAACACGTCATAAAAGACACAAGAACTGCTCCGAAATATGAGCGCGTTTAGGGCCTGTGTCAACCCTAACCCTTTTCAATACAAATCGATGCAGTTCAGCGTTTTCAGCACTCACCGTCCTCGCCATCAGCTGTTTTTTGTCGCTGAGCTCTGAGCGCTCTCAGTAGAAAGCAGTTCAACTTTGAGAACAGCGCCGTACTCATTAATGTCACTTCTCCCTCACTGACCAATCAGACTCAAGAAGAGGCGGGACACTAGTCTGACTCGTCTTTTGGAGGGAAAAGTTTCCAGGTGTCGAGCTGCTGCTGATGTCAGGACACGACTCCTTTACATCGTCTTCATGTTTCCTTGGTGATATTTCTATGAGCTTTCTGTGATATTAATGGTCTTGGTCTCGGTATCACCATGCCTTGGTCTTGGTCTTGTCTCAGTTTCAATCCCTAAATGTCCTGGTCTTGTCTCAGTCTCTTCCTGCCTTGGTTTTGGTCTTGGTCTTGACTCAGTTTCGATCCCTTAATGTCTTGGTCTTGTCTCGGTCTTGTCCTGCCTTGGTTTTGGTCTTGGTCTTGACTCAGTCTCGCTCCCTAAATGTCTTGGTCTTGTCTCGGTCTTGTCCTGCCTTGGTTTTGGTCTTGGTCTTGACTCAATCTCGCTCCCTAAATGTCTTGGTCTTGTCTCGATCTCGTCCTGCCTTGGTTTTGGTCTTGGTCTTGTCTCAGTTTCGATCCCTTAATGTCTTGGTCTTGTCTCTGTATCGCCCTGCCTTGGTCTTGGTCTTGACTCAGTTTCGATCCCTTAATGTCTTGGTCTTGTCTCGGTCTTGTCCTGCCTTGGTTTTGGTCTTGGTCTTGACTCAATCTCGCTCCCTAAATGTCTTGGTCTTGTCTCGATCTCGTCCTGCCTTGGTTTTGGTCTTGGTCTTGTCTCAGTTTCGATCCCTTAATGTCTTGGTCTTGTCTCTGTATCGCCCTGCCTTGGTCTTGGTCTTGACTCAGTCTCGCTCCCTAAATGTCTTGGTCTTGTCTCGGTTTCGTCCTGCTTTGGTTTTGGTCTTGGTCTTGTCTCAGTCTTGGAGCATTCTGGTCTTGGGTATGGCTTGGTCTCGGTTAGTGTGGTCTTGACTACAACACTATCTCAGAGTATCGCAGGGTTAAAGAAGCTGAGCCTAGTGTGCAGAACAAGCAGCCACACCTCAGTGAACCGTACTGTACCTGTAGTCCATGGATCAATGGATCTGCATCTCTAAAGTGAAGCTCGGTAATCTCTGATCTGATCGTTTGGATGGTAAATATTTACAGCCCTGGAGTATTCCTCACACATTAAGACTGAAACTAAATCTTGAATTGATCCCCCAGTAACAGGACACAAATAGAGGAACAGAGTCAATAACAGGATCGCTTCTAAAGGTCAGAAGGCCACGCGTTTAGTAGAAACATTTCCATTGATTTCATTGGCTTGTAACCAATTAAAGGTTTTGGCGCGTTAGAGACCAACAAACACGTAAAGGCTCCGTGAGAATGAAACCTATTGATCAGAAAACCTTAAAAAACAAACAAATTACATGACAACAAAGTTTTGTGTCTGCTGGAGGTCTGAGCAGGACGATGTCTGCCAACATTAGCTCTAACAACCTGACACGCTGACGCCTCATTGCTGTGAGTTTAGAGAGAGAGAATATTTTATGCAGATGAAACAACAAAAAGCTATTTTGTTTTTGACCAGATTTTGGAGCCTGTCTTCATGAGTGAACGAACAAAGTGAAAGCTTTGTTTTGGAAGCTTTTAAATCACAGCAGCCACCTGAAGATATATCTGTTTCCACTTGGTGTGTGTCTCTTTAAAAGGAATGAGCCCCCCTGAGTTTCCCCTGGTGGTGGAGTCCATGGGTGGAGATACCAGGGGAGGGGTGGGTATTTTTTTTTACCAGAATCCCACTGTGACATCACAAGGAGAGCAAATGTAAAACTGAGCTTTTTTCTCTGTGTTGTAAGACTTATGCAGACCACAAACAAAGGACTGGATGGGTTTATTTCACATTTTGTGGGTCAGTAGACTCTCAGGTTACTCAACTATATGTTCAAAAATACTATGAAAGTGGATTTTTCATCCTATGTCCCCTTTAACAATTTATAAATTCATGGTGTTCCACTTCACCAGTCATTAAATGAACCAGGGACACATTTCCACAGTCTTTAGTAGCACTTGATAGGAACAGGAAAATCCTGCACACAGGTGCACTGAGGAGCAGGATATCGCACAGACAGAGACCCGACCTACGGAGGGAACGTGCCAATTACAAAGAATCCTCTGTGGAAGGTGATTTCACCTTTGACAGCGACTCTGCGACTCCAAATTATCTGCCCCCCGCACGCACACACGCGCACCTGTCCATCCGAAATATGACACTGTACCGTAGGACAGGGAAAAACACCATGGCTCTGACGGGACGGAGAATTTCAGGTTAGTAAACTATGATCTACTGTTGATTAGCATTTTGTTTCCACGTGTCTTTGTAACGATGGCTGTAACAGACTTTGAAGTTACAGTGTTCCACAACTTTGCGGCTTTATCCAAAATGAGAAAATTGAAGTATCTGACTCGAAGTGATCAATCAGCAGTACAGTATCTCCCTCTAGCTCTATTTTATTTACGCCCCTGTGACCTCTGGCCTTCAATATGAATGTCACAGAGGAATACAAGGGGGACAAAGTGGTCCCACGTCTCTGCGTGACAGAGGCAGGGGTGACCTCAGAGCCAGCGGGAGGACGACAGTACTGTGTGTCTTTGCATGTCTGAGTGTGTGTGTATGAAGCTCCCACTGTTTCTCAACATGTCATGCATCCACAACGCCATAACACAATGACTGGGACACAATTTGACAGTAAAAAGATGTAATGGCAGCGGAGCTTTGTTAACAGCGTTGTTGCGTAATCGCTATCTGAAATCGGCTCCTCTCTCTACCGCTCTCACGTTCTCTCTCATGCTAAGGCTACGTAGCAGAGAGCTTCTTTGTCTGTCAGTCTCATCACTGATTTCTTTCCTTATTTCTCCTCTGTCAGAAAAACAAACCTGAATTCATCATTTTTCTTCCAGCAGAGAAGCTCGAGCGTCCTTCCTTTCCCTTTTCAGTCACATATCGACTTTTTTCGCACAGTTTCAAATCTTTGTCTGCGTCAACATATTGACCTTGGTGTTGTTTCAACGCGTTCCTAACAGTTTTTGTTTTTAAGTGTTCAACTCGTACACAAACCCTCAAACTGAAGGTGTCATTCTGCGACAAAGATGGTCATGTTTTGGAGGCATGTGAGACTTTGAAATAAATAAACGGGCCAGGCGTGCCAAGGTAGACGTATTGATGACATTAAATGGAAGCTAGCCGTCCTCAGCAAGGCCGTATTGAACAAATCAAACTCCACAGACGCCCTCTACTTGATTAACTACAGACTAAACATTGTTAGATTTCTAACGAAAACATCAAACACACATGCAGCTTTTTCCTGCTGTTAAATGCCTTCAGCTGAGTAAAGAGATATCTGAATGTCTCAATGACGGGATGAATTAGTGAGGATACTTCTGAATACAGATCATAGGAATGTATCACTGGTACATTTAATGATTAGTGAAGTGAAACAACATAAATGTATAGGTAGTTAAAGTGGAAACAGATATATCTTCAGGTGGCTGCTGTGATTTAAAAGCTTCCAAAACAAAGCTTTCACTTTGTTCGTTCACTCATGAAGACAGGCTCCAAAATCTGGTCACAAACAAAATTGCTTTTTGTTGTTTCATCTGCATAAAATATTCTCTCTCTCTAAACTCACAGCAATGAGCCGTCAGCGTGTCAGGTTGTTAGAGCTAATGTTGGCAGACATCGTCCTGCTCAGACATCCAGCAGACACAAAACTTTGTCGTCAGGACTTCTGAGTTGATTGTTAACGCTACCGGACGAATGCAGGTTTGAATTTCACAGAGCGTTCAGGTGTTCAACCGTGCAACATGCACGCTGAAATGACAATGAAGCCATCACGCAGCCAGTGTGCGAGCACATTGGAGGACAGTTTGCTAACATGCACCCTCCTATCTCACTTATTTACATAAAACGTTTTGATCTGTTATATCCAGAATTTAACTTCCAACAGCAACAATCCTTTATTTGGCAAGAGGTTTGAAAACAGGATCATTTATTGGCTGGCAGCAAACAACAAGGAGCATCTTCACAAAGTCAGTTCTCCAGCAAATAACCCCCTGTGAAACATCTGATTTCATTTACTCATGTTTTGTTCGACCTTTGGATGGACCAGGCTGTGTGTCCCCGCAGTTAACTTCAGTCCTGCTGATGGCTGAAGCTGCATATCGACATGTTTGGGGGGTATTGATCGTCTCGAGTAAGCAGCAAGAAAAGCAAATACACAATTATCCACAAAGCAACCTTTTCCTTTAATGTAAGATTTGTTTTCAAACAGGTAACGAATATCTAAACTTTGTGAACACTTACAGAGATTCAGTTCAACCGCACCATCCCTATTCCAGACACGTCATTTGTATCCTACAGCTCACATAACGCTGTATTCTTTAAAACCTCTGTGATCTCTGATTCACCAGGGGAGGGGTCTTTTCTGACCGCAACATGCTCATAATGCAGTGATGGGCCTGTTCAGTGTCCTGCAGAGCTGACACAGTGAGAACAGAGCTCCCAGCCGTACGTGAGGGGAATTCATGTACGCTTTCTCTGACCCCATGATCAACCTTTTTTTCCCCACTCTCCATCCCACCTGCTCTCACAGTCTCTGTGATCCCCCCCCCCCCCATGATCGATTCGAGGCGTTCTGAGAAGAAATCTTTTCTCTGCAGACCTGCAGTGCTGACCTACACACAGGTCACAGTGGGGTTCTCCTCCGGCCTGATTAAGACGCCAGAGGGCTTTTATAGCAGTAACGAAAACAATATTGAAACACAAGCCTTATAGGTCCAATCAGTGCGATGTGTAGTGAGTCAATGATAAAGTGACCTTACTGTATGATCAGACATTAAGGAAACATGCTATGTTGAAGTGCTGGCTTCTCTGACAACAATGCAGCAGCCAGTATGTCCTCCTTCTAACTTTAGATTCTGGTCCTGAATGCTCTGGATTTGTTTGGACCGGAGAAGGTAGGCGGTTTTAAGGCCCCCCCACACGGCCGTTTTGGACGCCCCTCGGTTTTCCAGATATGAGAGCAGTTATCAGGTCAAACCAACAGGTGTTGCAGCGATGGAAGCGGGCAAGAGAACTGGTTCAGATAGAAGTGATTGTACCCGACCTAAAAAGCCTCTGCATGTTTCTAATAAGCTCCACGAGCAGAAACGTGCTCAAACTAGGATCAATATTGGAGATGCTTTTGAAAAATGGAGAGAGGTTAGAACGCAGAAAGGTTTACAGACCGATGCAGAGCTGGATAAACACTGAAGCTTCAGTGTCCACCACATGGTGACCTGCGTGAGCATCCACTCTAGAGAGGAGGGGGGGGGGGGAGGGAGACAGCTCTCTGCAGTGTTTAGAATTTGGACTGCAGTACCTATTTTAAACACTAGGGGTCAGAGTTACATATTGCTCCTTTAAAGATGGCGGGAAAGACTTCTCCCAGTCAAACGACATCGAAACCTCAGGAAAATCTTTAACCATGACATCATTACACTTGCACTGGCATTAAACATGAAACCTAATTTGTTATGACATCAAGCTTCTGTAAAACATATTTTAGAATCTAATTTCACTGTTAAACTAATTTAACCTTCATAAGTTGTCCTAAGTAAATCCTGCTCATGAACATGTCTCTAAATAAATACACACACAGGGTCGCCATCACAGCGTAACCAGCAGCAGTTAGCTGTTTGTCATTCAGCTGTGTATCCATCGAGAAGGCGTTTGAAGTCATTCTGTGTTTTGTTTGCGATGCTTCGCCTCTCAAGTACGGTAGAATGGAGGATTTCACTTCATCTCCTCCAAACACTCTCTAACCACTGGAGGATTGGAGGTGGGCTGCTCGGCTTTCTGCCAGGAAACCTTTTCAGCGTACACCTCAAACCATCACACATGTTAGAGTATTTTCATATACATCTGCTGAATGTGGGATGATATAAAGAGCGTAGATGTAGATGTGGGGGGAGAAGAAAATGTTGTTTAGCAGCTCTTTCATGTAACGTGGCTTCTACACGTGGTTTCCTCTCTCTGCATATTCTACAATGATTGAAGATAATGATGCATAATTTAAAATACCGCTCTGTTGCTGCAGTTTGGGCTTCCTGAGCCAATTCTCAGGAACGGGAACTACAGCTTGAAAAAAAGATGCATGAATCATTTTTTCTTCTTCAGATTTGTCGGTTGTATTTTCTTTTACTACTCTGGCTTTTTCAGAGCTGGCGAGAACACTTGAACACTTTTTAGTTATTCATTCATTCAAACCCATTACTGCCTTCACAGTTGAATTTCTATGTTTTCGTTCACAGCACTTATAGTACCAGCTGAGCTAAGAACAGATGTGTTCCAGTGTTTTCAAAAAATGTTCAAAAAACGACTATTTTAAATTGTCCGTCACGAGGAGGGATTTTACATTTTTCACACAATTAACCTCTGAATCAGTGCTTTAGGAAGATTAGATGATGATTATTCTTCACACACAAACAGTCTGGACTCTTACGATCTGCATTCAGGAAGATTTATTTTAATGTTTTGCTCTTTTTAGGTTCACTAATCAGATTTGGCAGACTTTTCGTTATCTATGTTGTTGAAGTGAATGAATGCCACTTAGAAACACCTTATTTTGGAGCAACATTTCTCTTTATGTTGCATACATACCTAAAGTTTGGTCTATGTTCACACCAAGCGGCAACCTCAACCGGTGTTGAAAAATGAAACCCAATGTTATAGTGTAAAATCCTGCAGTTCCTCGAGTGTCCACTAGAGGCTGGCTGCAGAAGCACAGGAAGTCACATACACACCCATTCTAAAAAGCCTGTTTTTACAGCAGACATTAACATGTTTACAGCCTGGTTCAAAAAACCAAATAGGTCTGATTAGCTCATGTCTCGATCAGCACACACTGTACGGGGGGTGAATGTTTTGATGACTCATCAGTTTTGATTTGATGAAGGATAAGAGTTATTCACAATAAGGCGTGTAGCTGACCTGATTGACAGGTGGGCGCGGTGTAACGGTTTGTCAGGAGGCTTAAAACCCGCCTCAGCTCCAGCTCTCAGCCTGTCGTTAGGTTGACTGAAAGTTAGGCTGAGACAGCATTTCCAGCATGGAGACCGCCATCGATGGGACTCCAGCGCCCCCTGCAGGAACAGATGGGTGACGACACTCGGGCTTCAAACATTCATATTTACAGTCTGTGGTTCACATGGGGACATTGTGGATTTTAGTCAATTCTAATTGACTAAAATATGCTTTCTAACATGCATTAGATTAACCTGCGTTGGCTTCACACTGTGACTCAGACTGAGCAGTAGCGAGCTGAGTGGTAGCGCTGCGGGACATTTTCAGCAGCTGAATTCACTCAGAAATCTTTTTATTCCTAAATAGTCATTACACATCACTGCAGAAACAGAACTTTGGATGGTTCCCTCTTTGTGAAATGTGTTGTTGATCTTCAGGAAATGTAGCCGGCTACCAAACAGCAAAGACAGACGGACGTGGTGATTGATGGCCGTTTGCCTTATCTCAATCTTACAGCTGTGAAACTCACATTTGTCTCAGGATCTGTCTGTCCTTGGACTGACTGTGCAAAGATGAGGCATTTCCTGAACATGATTCATTGCCAATCATTGTATAAAGTGTCATCAGTCAATAGAGGGTATATATAATAAAGTATAATAATGATATTTTTACATCACTCATTTATTTATTGAAATAGGGACAGTGCACATTAATGAACATAAACATGTCAATATGCCAGATTATAGCCTGAAGCTCATTTCCATCTGTAGTCCGTTGGCAGGTTGGTGGTAAACACGTAAACGACATTACATAAAATCAGGATGACAAGCAAAGACCAATACAAATGACCAAACAACAACATATACTGTACATTATTAACAGTTAACAGAACGAGCCAGTATAAAGTGACCATCAGAGTTCAAAGTGTTGCTCAGGGAGGTCAAGGGTCGGAGTATTGCACATCATTAACAGGGACTGTTGTAAAGTGCACATTTGCCCTCGAGCCTCATAAATCCACTATATGAAACTAGTGGTGAAAAACAATATTCAGAGTTGATCTTAAAGTACAATGACCTTCAACATGGAGTGCATGTAGCTATTATCTGGTGAGAAGTGTGTACTACACCTACAGCTCGTCTCTGTACTGGTTGATACAACGGCTGAGGCTAAGAGGAAGAGGACGGAGACGGATGAAGCTAGGAAGACAAAAGGAGAGAGAGTGAGCCAGTAAGTGACCCCCAATCCCCACATACTCTGTGCGCGCAGCAGTCCGTCAGCACCTGGGTTTTGCTCTGTCAGATGGCACGCGCCCTGCCCCACTGATTCCGTCTCTGGAATATGAGCACAGCCATAAGCAGCTGTTCATCACAGGAGAATTATAAGATCACGCCGGAATAAAGAGAATGACGTGCAAACAACATTTTGCTTTGTCTTTCTGTAATGTATCTTTCTAGTGTTGCCTTTCACACCTCATGAACAATTCTACAATTCACTCAGCAGACACTTTTGTCCAAAGCGACGTACATCAAGGATTTAGAAAAGAGGAGACGACGTCAGTAAGTGCAAACAATCAGCTTTGAGTCTGATTGGACACACAGGAGCTGACAGGAAGTGACCAGAGGCAAAGCACATCATTGACGGCAGTTCTTAAGAGCTCTAACCAGTATAGAAAGCATCTTAAAAATCGTCATTACCATCATCATCAATAATATCAAAAACCATCATCATCATCTTCATGAAGGTCGTAGGTGTTCATAAAGAGCTGGGTCTTTAGTTTTTATTAAAGGTGCAAAGGGACTCTGCAGATCGAATGGAGTTTGGAAGTTTGTTCCACCACCGGGGGGCGACAGAGGAGAAGAGTGTAGTTAGCGTCTTAGGACCCTGTTGTGAAGGTTGGATCAGACGGCTTTCATTTGCAGAGGTGTCTCATGTAGCAAACCCCCTATTTCCACAAACTCCATGCAGGCCGCGGCCCGCCAGTGCCACCACTACGCGGCCGTTCGCTGCCACTCTAGTCAGTCATTGTGTATCCACAGAATGCGCCATGGTCCATTATCTGGAGCGTGCCAGCAGCAAGTCTATTTTTGACGCAGTACGCTGCAGGTAAGAGTCAAGCTGGAAAGAATAGAACGACCTGAACAGGAAGTCAGACAAGAAAACTCACAGAGCATCCGGTCAATTTCAAAATAAAACACAACATACAAACTCCGGATCATATATTCCATCCCTTTATCAACATTAAATTAAAACAGGCACCGAATGAACAGCAAATCATCCTCAGAAAGACAAAGCAACATGTTTGCACGTTGTTCTCTTTATTCCTGCGTGATCTTGTAGTTCTCCTGTGATCTTGTAGTTCTCCTGAGATCTTGTAGTTCTCCTGTGATCTTGTAGTTCTCCTGAGATCTTGTAGTTCTCCTGTGATGTGTGTAAAGCTGCTCATGGCTGTGCTCATATTCAAGAAACTGATCCAGTAGGGCAGGGCGTGCACTGACTATGTGGGAATTGGGGGTAAGATGGTTGCTCGTTTGCATGAAAGAAGTCGCTGACACAAGTATCAAGATACCCCTGCACATGTATTTTCTGTAAAGCAGCAAAAGGGCACTTTTGGGGAAACTTTCAGGAGTGCAAGGCATTTGTGAAGTAGCTATTTGTCATCGCCTAAAAAGAGAGGACTTGACCTTTTCTGCTGTTTCAAACTGTCCTTCACATGTTGAAAAAGGTCCTCTTCCATGAAAAACAATACTCTGAGTGCCTGTATGGAGCTCACGTCCTCTTAATATTCTTGCTCATGAACTCTAACATGTAATCATCATGCAGGGTCAAACTGGCAGCTCAGAAACCTCAGGACTCCCACAGAGATGCGTGATTGATGTGCATTAACATTGAGTCCTTTTAAAGAGGTGAAGAGTTAATTGGCTGTAAATATGGCGTATTAGTGAGACTTCATGACTCACATACGCCCATGTACCGAATCCAACGCTGGATATATGAGTTCATGCCGATCCTATCTATAACATTGTTAACATTTGAAAGCAAAAGGATGAGATGTGCTGAAAGTGGAAAAAAACTCGCAGCTCTGAGCAACTCCGACTCACAGTCTTTGTTACGAAACTCTTTCAGGGGCTGCAGACAAACCCATTCCCCAAATTGTCCCCTCTATTTGCCGTGCTGCTTCCTTTGTACATGCAGCTCAGGCGAGAGAACAGTCTATCTCTCTCCCCGTCTGTCACACTGAAGGAAAATTGAGTTAGCAGGAATAAAGAATGCCGTTAACGCTCCAAGAGTCAACGTTTGTCTCGAGCTGAACGCACAAACACGCAGCCGGAGACTTCTTACTGCATGGCTGTGCCCATGTTTATCTCCAGCCACAGTTAAAGGAGATGGTTTCCATGACAATGATTTATTTTTGAGGCATAAATTGGAAGAATATGAACTTTCAGACATCCCCCCTTGTCTCCCCCCTCCCCCTCCAAGTCAATGAGCTCCTCTGGATCCGTTGAATGTCTGTGTGAGGAGGAAGAGAAATGTTTAATTTGCAACCACGATGAATTACTGCAGCTTTAGAGGATTCAGTGCATACAGATACAGTTTTGAAAAAGTGATTTTCATCTGATCTATTCATGCATTTGATTGAATGCTTTCATCGAAGTAATCCTCCATGGTATGCACTTTGTTCTACTTTACTGACGCAGAGATTAAACATTCAAAGCTGCACCAGACAATTGTTTTCTATTAAAAATGGATTGTGTTACTATAATGTGATATTTGTAGCTGGAAGTGGCGAATCAACAGTGTCAATTGGTGTTTTCAAACATGCAAAAAAACGTCCTGAAAACTTCCTGAAATTTTAAGGTGAGCTGCATGAGTGAATGCAAACTTTTCCCGCCCGCCCGATAGTAAAAGATAGATAGATAGACTTTATTTGGCATGGACATCACAGATACATTGGACGAACCAGATGCCATGTTTAAGTGTTTTAGCATACATGCTAATTCTCAACACCTGTCCACAGGAGGCTTTTGAAAGGAAATGATTAAAGACAGGAATAAAAGCAATAAAACAGGCAGAAACAACAAAGAGAAAAAAAAAGTAAAGCCGGAGCGTGCTGATGTGTGAACGCAGCAGGTTTTATTCTTGAAAAGTCATTGCAGGCAAGCAGAAGGGTGTGATGACTTTTAAACAAAGACTTTAAATATCAATGGACAAAGCCTGAGTGACGTCGCCCGTCTGTTCCTGCAGGGGGCGCTGGAGTCCCATCGATGGCGGTCTCCATGCTGGAAATCCTGTCTCACCATAACTTTCAGTCAACCTAACGACAGGCTGAGAGCTGGAGCTGAGGCGGGTTTTAAGCCTCCTGACAAACCGTTACACCGCGCCCACCTGTCAATCAGGTCAGCTACACGCCTTATTGTGAATAACTCTTATCCTTCATCAAATCAAAACTGATGAGTCATCAAAACATTCACCCCCCGTACAGTGTGTGCTGATCGAGACATGAGCTAATCAGAACCAGGCTGTAAACATGTTAATGTCTGCTGTAAAAACAGGCTTTTTAGAATGGGTGTGTATGTGACTTCCTGTGCTTCTGTACTGGTGCGATCGTCTTGCATGTAATGAAGGAGCGTACTTTTTTATCCAGCAGTATGTTCTTGTTGTTATTGTGAATATGTTGAACTAAATGTCGCATTAAAGGTTAAAAATTGTCATCCTTGTTTCAGACTCTGACGCTTCGTCTGCCATGTTTTCCGTGTTGTTATTTTTTAAGTCATGTCTGTGTCCTGACACCTCCTCCCATCCAACAGGGATAACCTCCGCCTCTGAGGTGCATGTGTGGACAAGCGACTCAGCAAGATTTCAGAAGCAGCTTGATGGTTCAGGCGTGCATATGTGAAAACAGCTAATGGCTTCTCTGATCAATCCTGAGCGTTATAGCCTCTTTCAGTTTAGTGTTGTCTCTCCTGCCCGACCACACTCAGCAGATACAGTTCTGGTTCATTTTCTCTGTTTCTCATTATTTATTTTTTTCAGCAACAGCATGCAAAAAACCCTCCCTCTCCTCAGTCTGTTACTCATAACAGCAGGCAGCTAGTTTTGAACAGGAGGGAGCAGCTAGCTGGAGAAGAGAGAGAGGTAACTTTGACAGCTAAAGAGGACGATATTTCCCTCAGGGTCTGGTGGAGAGAAAAACAGAACTAAAGCATTATTCAGGACCAGGATTAGTGTTAGTCAATTATCCCCTAACGTCAGTGTTTGGGGCAATTAGCTCCTATTTACTGACATTGCAGAATGAAAACATTGAGTCGCTGCGTGGTAACCACCTTGCCTCTGGGGGCAGCATCACACTTTACAACGCAGAAGATGTCCACATCCGGTAAGCTTACACTTCTGCAAACAACCAAACAACGAGAACTATAAACATGTTAGAGGAACATCAGTGTTGTAGTCAAGACCAGAGTGCTCAGAGACAGAGTCAAGACCAAGACCAACACCAAGGCAGGGTGAGAACGAGACAAGACCAAGACCATAAATATCACAGAAAAACCATCATCTTGTGTGCAGGGGGCGTGTCACTCTCTTACCCCGAGTTTCTACATACTCCGTGCGTGCCGCAGTTAGACAGTGCCACACACTACGGCGTAGTTCGCTGCCACTCTAGTCAATCATCAGGAAGTCAGACAAGGAAACGCACAGAGCATCCAGGCAATTTCAAAATAAAACACAACATACAGACTCCTGATCGTATACTGTATATCCATCACTTTATCAACATGACGTCAAAACAGGCACAGAGTGAACAACAAATCATCCTCAGAAAGACAAAGCAACATGTTGTTTGCACGTTGTTCTCTTTATTCCCGCGTGATCTTGTAGTTCTCCTGTGATCTTGTAGTTCTCCTGTGATCTTGTAGTTCTCCTGTGATCTTGTAGTTCTTCTGTGATGTGTGTACAGCTGCTCATGGCTGCGCTCCACTGCGCTCACGTCCCAGAAACTGATCCACTGGGGCAGGGCGCACGGAGTATGTGGGGATTGGGGGTAAGACTGTAACACCGGGAAGGTTGCGGCCGTAAACGGGGGATAAAAATCAACCTTAAAATGAATTGAAGTTATTTGTTCTTTTAGAAAGAGGCGTTTTCCTTCTAATCTCAGTAATGACGTGGACAAATAGCCGATCAGTGGAGGTCTTGACCGGTCTTGATTTAAATCTGGAGTCCGTCCAGTCTGAGCCCGAGACAAGACCGAGTCAAAATGCTTTCGATTCCGAGACAGGGCCGATTTCTAAGGAACTCTGTTCAACATCATCTTCAGATGGACTTTTTTTTTGCTCCTTCTTAGAATCTGTCTCCGTACTATGTAGTGAGATGAGCCGGCTGAAGGTGCACAGCACATCCTCCGTTATTCTCAAGCGGAAACAAAAATACCGCCCCTAATTACAGAGATGTCGATTCAAGCTGGAATTTATATTATCAGAGGAGGTGTGTGTGTGAGCTGAAATATGGATTGTAAATTACTTTAAAATTTCCAGACGTGGTCGATTCACAAGGGATTAGAAAACACTGACGTCCTCTGTAATAACTACAGATAATGTTTTTCTGCCTGCGGACATCTTAGCTAACATGTTAGCCTTTCTTTAGCAGGTGATCATGCTCATTATTGTGTTTACAGCTCATGTTGCTGCAACCCAGTTAAAACAAATATCATCTAATTATACATGCCTTAACAAATACTCTCTCCCTTCTTCACATTTCTTTTGACAAAAAGGAGAATCCTCTCGTTTTGATTCTGAACAGAAGAGCACTTTTTGGTCCAGGCTGGCTAACGTGATCCCTCGGGGGAGAGAAAGGTCTGTTAAAGTGGACTTGAAAAAAATGAGTTATATAAGTAATGGTTCTTAGCAAACCATCTACAAGAAAGAGGATGGGCAGAACGAGAAAACGAAAAAGAATTGGAGGCAGAGAAGGAGAGAGAGCGAGAGAGGAAAACATCTTCACGGTGCCATCAGGTTTAAATTTCTGCACTGTGGCCAAAGTGTCCGAAGATTGAGGACAGCTGGCAAGATGAATAGATTGAACTTGTGTCTGTGAGGTGATGATGGGGGAAGAGAGGAGAGAGAGCGAGAGAGAGATAAGGCTAAAACAAAAAAGGTGTAAGGTGGGAAAAAAAGCCAAACATAAAAGGACAAAGGCACAAAGAGAGAGAGGGCGAATTTGTGGGAAAATAGAGCAAAGCCCGGAGGCCAATAGTCATCACATTAGCCAGACATCATCAGACTCGGCTGACCACACAAGTCTCTCTGTGGGAGCTGTCATTACACCCTCCCTGCAGATGTCTGGGTGAGTGATTCTAACCAGAGTAAACAGAACAAGATTAATGGTGCAAAATAACACACGAGGGCCGCAGAGCTGGTGGCACGGCGGCGACTGTGTCAATGAAAGGTTATTAATGTTTGGGAAAGTGCAGAAAACCGCTCCGCTGCTCGCTGGTTTTTCCTGCTCTGTGTAGCTCTGCAGATGAAGCATGCTCATTTCTTTGATTCAGCCAAGGCACGTTGTAAATGTTCTCACAAAAATGATGTCGTAATTTTGGTCTAATTTTATGATACTATTGAGACTCTCCTCCACCAAAAACAAAACGGATAAAAACAAGTTATATTGGTAAAATTGATCAAAACACTTCATCATTGTTCACTCCCACAAACCCCCGACTCGACGGCAGCGGTCCAGCTCGGGGAGAAGTGTCCAAATCAATAGCAAATTTAGGATGTGGGTGCCCAGGCTGCAGCTCATTATATGGGTCGGTGTTATTTACTAGCTCTGGGCTGCCTCCTCCTCCTCCTCCTCCTCTGTCCTTTTAGGCCCCCCTCCTCCTCGTCCTCCTCGTCCTCCTCATGTTCCAGGATAGTATTTCATAGAAGTCCTCCACCACACAGTACAACCTGCTCCCATTCAGTGTCACCAGGAGACAGCTCCTCCACTTTCCACATTCAAACAAGCCACGCTCCTTAACTCTTGTCAAGATGTACAAAATGCACGAGGCCGGATGTGTTCCCAAAAATTACGTGTCTTAAAGCCCCTGAATAACAAATCCACAACAAGCTTCAAAATGTTATTCATGATCTGATAAGATTGTAAGCTTTAAAAGTGAAGTAAATCCATATTTGAGTTCAGTCATGTTTTTCAGTTTAAGTAAAAAAAATAAGTTTACAACATTTATTTACATATTTATTTACATATATTATAATATAATATTTTCACTTTGTAACTGTGACCGAAATAAACTGAATCTACCTCTGTGGTTGTCATGACGTTGGCCTTGAGTTTAATCCTAGCCTGTGACATGTTTATCGTTGCCGTGGAAACACCTGATGTTACGTCAAAGACAGCTGCATAAACTAGCGTGAGCTGCTACTGAAAGCTGCCGTACTGTTGCTGTACGTGCTGCTGTGATAAAATCGTCATGTAGATTATACTCAGATACATTAGCTCGTCTCGACCACAGTTATCGCGGAGGGGGGGGGGGGGTTGCAGAGAGAATCACTCCCATGATTCCCCTTCAGCCTCGACGTCATCTTTTGTTATTGTTTTGGTTGAGAGCCCCCTGGTGGCGGACATTGAATCCGCACGTTATAATATCATCTCTCTGAAAGTATTAGAATTGACCTCCGAACCGTTTTTGAGATGTTGTCATTACGTTTATTAAAGCTTTAAGATATTAGGTGTGATGTGGGCGGGTTAGTCTGAGATTTATTACTTTAATGAATTTCAAACCAATGATAAGAATAGACGCATGTCCCAGCCAATCATGAGAAACAAAACTACTCTGCTCCTGATCAGCCTGCCTTCATGGGTCTGAACTCCTCACTGCGCCGCCTTTTGCAATTAGTTAGCTAGGTATGAACCGTCTGTAATCTATCTGTCAACTTATCTACCTGCTCTATCGATCTGTTCTATTGATCTGATCTCTCTCCCTCTCCGTCTCTCTCTCCCTCCGCCCTTTGCTTCTTCATGCTTGTGTGTGCTGTTCCTGGCTGCTCGTCCATCGATGAAGCTGACAGCTCGTCATGCGATGGATTTGGAGAAACAGAGGACAGTTTTTTGGCGAGCCGTTGAGTTGTGTTAAAGCACTCCCAAATATGCTGCACTCGCCTCAAGGCCGTTTAACAGTTTTGTCCAGAAGCTCCGAGCTTTGCCAAATGTCTTCGTCTTGCTTGAGGAGCGGTGTCCTGCCTCCCTGCGCTTCAGTCGCTCTGCCTGCTGCCTCGAAGCCAAAAGTTTGGCTCGAGTCACACCGCCCACCTCCGCCGCTCTTGAATTGAAGTTTCTCTCCAATAAACCAAACACTCTGCAACACAGCCTGAGAGCCTGAGCGCCTGATTAGAGGAGAACAACTGTCCTCACTGAGAGCAAACTTGTTCGAACATCTAAATCTGCATAACGGCATTTCTTGTGTGTGTTTGGAGGACACAGCACTCGTCTGTGCCACGTAGTGATTATCATATTTATTATGACTCTACAGGTTATAAATTCACTTACAAAATGTACTTTATATCACACTTCATTTATTGAATCCTGGTCACACTAAAGCTGGAGATACACTTGTTTTTAACTACCATACACGTGTGCATGATGGCTGTCTCCAGCATCTGTTTGGAGCGTCAGCGGTGCACATCATCATAAATTAGGCCCGGGGATTCCCTGCTGTTCATACTTGAGGACGGCCGGCTGCTATGCTTCCCCCCTTTCTGTGCCAGAAGCCCAGGAGGCCTTCTCTGGGCAGCAGAAGCCGGGCTCTCGATTAGCCAGATCTTCCCCAACCTTCAGCAAGGTGATCTGGCACTACTACCACCCGACGTCCCTGACGCCCAGCCACCACCATCGGACTGTGGCGTCCCCACAACCACCGCCGTCCTCATTCATGCACGGCCTGCTTCGACCTCCACCTCAGCGGCAAGGAAGTGTGGACAACATCCTTCCTGCATCTTATCCCATCTGCTCTTTTGTAAAGCGTCTCGAGATAACACTTGTGAATTGGCGCTACACAAATAATGATTGATTGATTGACTTACGTTCGTGTACATAACCTTTCTATTATATCAGGATATAAATGCGGTGGTGTGTGGCATTGGTTTACTTGCTTCTAACTGTCCCTGTACAAATAAGCATGAAATAAAAAAATAAACCTGCTCCATTAAATTGCAATTGTTCACATACTTTGCTCGTTACAAAATGTGTAACGAGGAAAGGATACCTCTAGAGGGCACCCAAGAGAGCTCAGTCTGTATGCAAATACTCAAAGGGGACATATTATGAAAAATCCACTTTCACAGTGTTTTTGAACATATATTTGGGTAACCTGAGAGTCTACAGACCCACAAAATGTGAAATGAACCCATCCAGTCCTTTGTTTGTGGTCTGCATAAGTCTTACAACACAGAGAAAATGCTCCGTTTCAAATGTGCTCTCCTTGTGAGGTCACAGTGGGATTCTGGTTAAAAAAAATCCCCTCCCCTCCCCTGGTATCTCCACCCATGGACTCCACCCCCAGCCTAGAGCTAAACTTTTGGCAGGTCCGCCATTATTATTCTCGCTACAGAGGAGTGATGTCTACCGGGAAAACTCAGGGGGGGCTCATTGCATTTAAAGAGACACACACACCAAAACGGAGCGTTCTGAGAGAGCTGGTTTCTACAGGGTCACAAACCTCCTCTGGTGCTTGATTCATGTTATATTTGGACCAAAGCACAGCACAGATGTTTCATTTAGACCACAGGGGACTGTTTGAAAAGGTGGAGAAGGGGATAATATGTCCCCTTTAATGTGCAGAATATAAACGACAGAAATGGTGACACTTTGCGTTGCATACATTTTTGAGGACGTGCACAGCCGACGCACCAAACAGACGCAGGAAATGCAAGGCAGCCATCATGCACAAAGCAAATATCAGTCAATCTTTATTTGTACTGTATAGTGCCAATTCATATTCACAAATGTAGAGCAGGTCTGGACCCTACTCTACAACATTAATCCATCGTGATCACAGCACTAAGCAACACTGACGGAACGCAGCGTGCACAGACTCACAAAGAAAAGCAATGTTGGACTTTAATCAACAGGAATGAGCTATCTGTACTTGTGGCTTCTTTCTATTTCCATTAGTCTCCTATCAAGAATAATTAAATACAGATGTTTGTGCTCTTTGTAATGACCACTCTCTCCACTATTTTAAAAACCTTTTAAATGGGAACAAATGTACTGCTCTATTAGCTTGCTCGTGGTTTAATTGCTCTGATGTGATTAATTACTGTGTTTTGGATGTGTCACTTGTTCTGGTTGTATTCTATAAGAGACACAATCGTGAATGAAATCAGCCTTTAATGGTGAGGAAACCTCCCCAGGGACCCAGAGTGTTTGTTTGGACCCTGCAGATGAGTTGTCGCCTCTTTGTACAGAACATCTGAGAGAAGTAGGAGGCTGTGATCCGGCCTCCTCTCTGTGTGTGTTTACCCTCAGCTGTTCAACCACCGACGTCTGCCCACAGAGCCCGCCGCTGGCAACACGGCAACAGAGCGGTCGGATTACTCTGCTCCTGCCAAATGAGGCAGAACGAGGCTAATTCTATTTGAGCTTCAGCACTTGAGTCAACTTTACGGCGAATTAGCTCCCTGACACGAGGGACACGTAACGAAGGACAAGACAGGAGGGGGGCTTGAGACAGCGATGAAGGCAGGAAACACCAAAGTCTAATTTAGCTATTAATCACATTTGGTTCTTTTTACTGAGAGTATAGAAAGGGTTAAACCTGACTGACCACACTGACCTTCGTACTGTAAATGAAGCCTCTTTCTTTTGTTTGCTCCACAGTCCAGGTGTTGAGTAAAAAGGTGACTGTGCGTTTTCTGATAGAGCAGCTGTACCGGGAAACAAATGGCGTGGTCTAGCCGACGGATTTCCTCGTCAGTTAAACAGAAATTAATCAAGAAAATCAGAAAATTTAACCAACTAGTCTCCTATGTGCTCTGATTGGTGGAGCATTTTTTATAATTGTTTAGGTTTTGTATCAAGTCGGTTTAAAATGTGTTTGTTACATCTGTTTTGTAATCTGTGTGTCATGACTGATGTCAACTTTGCTGGCTGCAAAAAAATCTACCTACAGATGTAATTAAAGTTACCTGAACCTGAACTTAGAGTAAAGATAAGAAAGCACTCTGAGCACAGTGTGTTCAATATTGTTGGCAGGTAAATGATGCAATTTGCAGAGTGTAGCACGGTTAGCGTGGTGCTCTCCCTACGGCATAAGGCAGGGTTGGTAATTTCCTCCAGATACACTTTTAAAGATTTTGGTTGAAATTGTCTTTAGGTCCTGACAGAAATTAATAACTCATGTGCTCTGAAAAAGGAACAAAGGAAATCCGTCATCTGTAGCAGTTGTAAGCCTGTAAAAACTTCAACCAATGTCTGCCACGAGGAACCAATCTGATGAACCAATCACAGCCTCCCTGTCTCCCTGCTCGTTCTCTCTTGCGTGCTCTAGCCCACACTCACAGCAGTTTATACTGTGAGTTTACTTACCGCTGAATGAGACATGAGACGACGTAGTTTCTACACAATGCAAGAGATGAGCTGAGGTCCGCATCTGGGGCAACGGCGCTCGTTCATGTAAGTGAGGGGCGTGGCTTTAGAGGGAGCACAGAGGGGAGGGGGTGGGTGTAGACGGAGCACTGAGGGAATGCTATTTTCAAAATCATGCTAGTTTTTGAAAATTACCAACCCTGTGTTTACATCCCGATGCTAACACTGCTTTGTGATGAGTGCAACAAATCCAACGATCAAACTGTGATGATCAACTGTTCATGAAAGAAATCACACTGACTTGATTGTTTCATTTTAAATTTCATTCATAATGAAACAAGTGTGATCCTACAAATATTATAAATATGTGGGTGTAATGATTGACCATCAGCTGTCCTGGAAAGATCACCTTTTTTTTTTTTTTTTTGTTTCTTCATGAAGAGAAAATTAAGACAAAAGAAAAACTAACAAAGACAAAAAACAACAAACCAGCTGGTTACAGAAGTCTCAGATACAGCTGATCAATGTCTGATACTTTGATGGTACAGGGATATAATATCATTGGTAGGAAACAATGTATGAGTTCATTTGCCTACATACAGTAGACCGATATGGACGTACATGCACATCTACATGCATATTTTCATTCATACGCACATCTGTAAATATACTAAAAGGGAAGTTACTAACACACTTAATAACTTAACATCGTTGAACCAGAGGGTCATTAAAGGGCTCAGAAGTTGTGTACCTCTCCCATTTTTCCCACCTCTCTTTAAAGATGTCAACCTGATTCCTAATTCTCATGGTCGTTTTTCCATTCCATATATTTCATTTACAAGCTCCTTCCATTTTGAGTTCAGTCAATTGTCATCTTTTAACTCTTTGTTATTTGTTTAATAACTGCTGCTCTTATAGTTAGAATCTTTCTTCTTTCTCCCTTCTGGTCATTTCTCTAATAGTAGAACTGTTATTTGCTCTCCACGTTGCCTCCAACATCTTGGTGGGACTTTGTATACTTGCTCTGAATTTGGGGTGTTTCAAAGAATCTGTTTTAAATCTTCTTTACAAATTCTCTCCAACAGTTTGAGTTTGTTGTTTTTGCACTTTTGTTCCCAATCAGTTGGAGATACATTACACAACTATCCTAGTTAAAACTTTAGTGTCAAACCCACCGTCATACATCTTTATCATACATTTTACCAATGGGCTTGTAAGGAAAGATGACATTGAATATATCTGTACAAAGACAAGACAAATAATTTATTTCCTCCGTCGTCTGAGATCTTTTGGGGCGAGTCGACAGATTCTTAGTTGTGTTCTTTACCTCTGTGATTCTAACTGTCCTACAGTCCTGTAACACCTCCTGGTATGTGTCTGTCCACCACTCTGAAGTCCAAGCTGCTCCAACAGTTAAACATCTGCTCAAAGATTGTAGGCCAACCATTGCAGAGACTCTATGAATCAGCCTCCGCTTAAAGCATGTTAAGGCTGGCTAACAGCATCGCCTCTGATCCCGACCACGCTCTGAACACAGAATATGAACTATGACCATCAGACCGGAGATACAGGGTCCCACGTTTGAATAATCTCCGACTGAATCACTCTTTAGTTCATCAGTCAATTCTAAAATTGAATGCGGAGCTGAGTCCCAGATCTCAGCACGTTTAAGGAACTCTGAATATTAGTTTGGTGCTTGAATGTTGTCAGATGTTTGTATCTTGTACTTTTATGTCGCAAATGGAGCCGCTGTGATGCGAGACAAATTTCAGACCACTTCGGACAATAAAGTTCAATCAATCAATTGGTTGGTAAGAAGAAGTGACATCGATGAGCGTGACGTTATCCAAAAGCTGAACTATTTTCAACTGAGAGCGCTGTGAGCGCAGCGATAACGGCGTGGGCGTTTATACTCTCTGAACTGTGAAAATGCTGAACTAACGGGCGCTGCCATATGGTCATGGTAGTCATGGCGTCAATGTCACTGTAGGCAAGATGGAGCCATTTTGATTTTGGTTTGATGTATATGAGAATATCGAAACATTCATTTAGAGTATTTTTATCGAAGAGGCAATTTTTTAATTCTGTTTTCAGCCATTTCCACCGAGAAAAGCCGCAGCAGGTCGAGTCGTTCACATCTGCAACCTCCCCGAAGGCAGCTGCACAGAGAATGATGTCATCAACCTGGGACTACCCTTTGGCAAAGTCACCAACTACATACTGAATATTTGTTTGGTGCTTGAATATTGTCAAATGTTTGTATCTTTGTATCTTGTCTTAATTTAATTTTGTATCTTGTCGTTTTACCTTCATACAATTTCTAACCGCTGTGATGCAAGACACATTTCAGAACATGTCTGACAATAAAGTTCTATCAATCTCATCTGGGAATAAAAAGTGTCTGCAAAAGTCTAAATACCAAACATGCAATCTGTGTCATGACAGTCTTTAGACTTATAGACACAATAACTGCAACAAACAAAGACTGTCGACAAATCAAATTCTCGTTATTTCTTTCAGAGTCTGAACTTGTGTAAGTTGTCATTTGGGTCCACAAACTGAGATCAGAACAGTTTGTGTTGCTGAAGTTCTTCTGCTTATTGCATTTCTGCTTGGAGCTGGTTTCGTGTCTTGTTTTGTGTCTTTCTGTTGCACCTCGCGTGTAGGCTGAAGGTTTGCTTCACCAATGTTGAATCATTCATTCTTTAGTTTTGCACCTGGGACCAGGAGGAGCACAGTTTGTGTTTTTATTCTCACTACACTGAGCTGAGCGCTGTAAACACTGAAGCCTCATGTCTCTTATCTCGTAATCAAACTCTGAAATATTATTTACTCTCCAAACTCTGCTGCAGTAATGAACAGGAAGTCGTTTCAGAGCTCCTTTCAGTGGTGCATCACGACTGTAAGACACCTGAAACTGTGTACCCGTCTAACAAACAGCATTTTAGGACAAGTTACAGCAAACATCAAAATCTAATATACATAAAAGAAACGTGCTGTGGCTCCTGGTTTTACGTCTGCTGTCATTCTTATTGGTTCATATAAAACCTTCATTTCCTGCTTGTTTTTCAAATTAACAAATTAACTGGGGCAGCTGTGGATCAGCGGTAGTCGTCATCTCTCAACCTGAAGATCCAGGGTTCGATCCCCAGCTCCTGCAGCAACATGTCCGATGTGTCCTTGGGCAAGACTCTTAACCCCAAGTTGCTCCCGTTGCTTCATCAGCGACGTGTGAATGTGTATGAATGGATGAGTTACCTCTGATGGACTCTTTACTCAGCAGCCTCTACCATCAGTGTGTGAATGTGTATGAATGGATGAGTTAATACTGATGGACTCTTTACTCAACAGCCTCTACCATCAGGGTGTGAATGTGTATGAATGGATGAGTTAATACTGATGGACTCTTTACTCAACAGCCTCTACCATCAGTGAGTGAATGTGTATGAATGGATGAGTTAATACTGATGGTCTCTTTACTCAGCAGCCTCTACCATCAGTGAGTGAATGTGTATGAATGGATGAGTTAATACTGATGGACTCTTTACTCAGCAGCCTCTACCATCAGTGAGTGAATGTGTATGAATGGATGAGTTAATACTGATGGACTCTTTACTCAACAGCCTCTACCATCAGTGAGTGAATGTGTATGAATGAATGAGTTAATACTGACGGACTCTTTACTCAGCAGCCTCTACCATCAGTGTGTGAATGTGTATGAATGGATGAGTTAATACTGATGGACTCTTTACTCAACAGCCTCTACCATCAGGGTGTGAATGTGTATGAATGGATGAGTTAATACTGATGGACTCTTTACTCAGCAGCCTCTACCATCAGTGAGTGAATGTGTATGAATGGATGAGTTAATACTGATGGACTCTTTACTCAGCAGCCTCTACCATCAGGGTGTGAATGTGTATGAATGGATGAGTTAATACTGATGGACTCTTTACTCAGCAGCCTCTACCATCAGTGAGTGAATGTGTATGAATGGATGAGTTAATACTGATGGACTCTTTACTCAGCAGCCTCTACCATCAGTGAGTGAATGTGTATGAATGGATGAGTTAATACTGATGGTCTCTTTACTCAGCAGCCTCTACCATCAGTGTGTGAATGTGTATGAATGGATGAGTTAATACTGATGGACTCTTTACTCAGCAGCCTCTACCATCAGTGAGTGAATGTGTATGAATGGATGAGTTAATACTGATGGTCTCTTTACTCAGCAGCCTCTACCATCAGTGTGTGAATGTGTATGAATGGATGAGTTAATACTGATGGACTCTTTACTCAGCAGCCTCTACCATCAGTGTGTGAATGTGTATGAATGGATGAGTTAATACTGATGGACTCTTTACTCAGCAGCCTCTACCATCAGTGAGTGAATGTGTATGAATGGATGAGTTAATACTGATGGACTCTTTACTCAGCAGCCTCTACCATCAGTGTGTGAATGTGTATGAATGGATGAGTTAATACTGATGGACTCTTTACTCAGCAGCCTCTACCATCAGTGTGTGAATGTGTATGAATGGATGAGTTAATACTGATGGACTCTTTACTCAGCAGCCTCTACCATCAGTGAGTGAATGTGTATGAATGGATGAGTTAATACTGATGGACTCTTTACTCAGCAGCCTCTACCATCAGTGAGTGAATGTGTATGAATGGATGAGTTAATACTGATGGACTCTTTACTCAGCAGCCTCTACCATCAGTGTGTGAATGTGTATGAATGGATGAGTTAATACTGATGGTCTCTTTACTCAGCAGCCTCTACCATCAGTGTGTGAATGTGTATGAATGGATGAGTTAATACTGACGGACTCTTTACTCAGCAGCCTCTACCATCAGTGTGTGAATGTGTATGAATGGATGAGTTAATACTGATGGACTCTTTACTCAGCAGCCTCTACCATCAGTGTGTGAATGTGTATGAATGGATGAGTTAATACTGACAGACTCTTTACTCAGCAGCCTCTACCATCAGTGAGTGAATGTGTATGAATGGATGAGTTAATACTGATGGACTCTTTACTCAGCAGCCTCTACCATCAGTGTGTGAATGTGTATGAATGGATGAGTTAATACTGATGGTCTCTTTACTCAGCAGCCTCTACCATCAGTGAGTGAATGTGTATGAATGGATGAGTTAATACTGATGGACTCTTTACTCAGCAGCCTCTACCATCAGGGTGTGAATGTGTATGAATGGATGAGTTAATACTGATGGACTCTTTACTCAGCAGCCTCTACCATCAGTGAGTGAATGTGTATGAATGGATGAGTTAATACTGATGGACTCTTTACTCAGCAGCCTCTACCATCAGTGAGTGAATGTGTATGAATGGATGAGTTAATACTGATGGACTCTTTACTCAGCAGCCTCTACCATCAGTGTGTGAATGTGTATGAATGGATGAGTTAATACTGATGGTCTCTTTACTCAGCAGCCTCTACCATCAGTGTGTGAATGTGTATGAATGGATGAGTTAATACTGACGGACTCTTTACTCAGCAGCCTCTACCATCAGTGAGTGAATGTGTATGAATGGATGAGTTAATACTGATGGACTCTTTACTCAGCAGCCTCTACCATCAGGGTGTGAATGTGTATGAATGGATGAGTTAATACTGATGGACTCTTTACTCAGCAGCCTCTACCATCAGTGTGTGAATGTGTATGAATGGATGAGTTAATACTGACGGACTCTTTACTCAGCAGCCTCTACCATCAGGGTGTGAATGTGTATGAATGGATGAGTTAATACTGATGGACTCTTTACTCAGCAGCCTCTACCATCAGGGTGTGAATGTGTATGAATGGATGAGTTAATACTGACGGACTCTTTACTCAGCAGCCTCTACCATCAGTGAGTGAATGTGTATGAATGGATGAGTTAATACTGATGGACTCTTTACTCAGCAGCCTCTACCATCAGGGTGTGAATGTGTATGAATGGATGAGTTAATACTGACGGACTCTTTACTCAGCAGCCTCTACCATCAGGGTGTGAATGTGTATGAATGGATGAGTTAATACTGACGGACTCTTTACTCAGCAGCCTCTACCATCAGTGAGTGAATGTGTATGAATGGATGAGTTAATACTGACGGACTCTTTACTCAGCAGCCTCTACCATCAGGGTGTGAATGTGTATGAATGGATGAGTTAATACTGATGGTCTCTTTACTCAGCAGCCTCTACCATCAGGGTGTGAATGTGTATGAATGGATTAGTTAATACTGACGGACTCTTTACTCAGCAGCCTCTACCATCAGTGAGTGAATGTGTATGAATGGATGAGTTAATACTGATGGACTCTTTACTCAGCAGCCTCTACCATCAGTGTGTGAATGTGTATGAATGGATGAGTTAATACTGATGGACTCTTTACTCAGCAGCCTCTACCATCAGGGTGTGAATGTGTATGAATGGATGAGTTAATACTGATGGACTCTTTACTCAGCAGCCTCTACCATCAGTGTGTGAACGTGTAGCTGTGACCTGCGGTGTCAAAGAGCTTTGACTCGTCAGATGACTAGAAAAGCACTATACAAGCTCAAGTCCATTTACCATTTTGTCTAACCTAGTAACAGTGACTAAGGAGGGCGGGGCTTGACAAAGGGTCACTTGTTTAATACATAATGCAGATTTAACATTCTGCTGTTTTTTCAAACTTCATCCATCTCACAGTTTTATAAATATAAGAAAAATAAAACAGAAGCAGAGTTTACCCCGATCATATCACAGCGCTGACGGTGTCCGCCTCCATTACTCGACCTCAGTGTTAATGTTTGCAAACTGAGCTGGCTGGTAAATAGTCTTCCTGGTAGAAACGAGGGGTTCACCACATGAATGATGGTCATGTTGCCATCTGTCACGTGGTTGCTGTTGAAGGAGCAGCCGTTTGTATTCTCTCGGGGTCGTCTGCCTCAATAATTTGAATAATATCAGCCGTGCTACATTTTTCATAAATTCCCAACACATGACCCCGTGTCCCTGTGTGGTGTTTACTCAGCTGATATTATTCGTTTCAAACACAGTGCTCTCATTTTCAGGGAGGAATAGCTGCAAGGAACACACACATCAATGACAGATTTTGCGCTCTTTCGAAAAATCAAACACACACGAGCGAAGTTCCCGAGCGGGCGGGAGAGGTTGAAATGGATTTCACGTAGGTGGATGTGGCAGCTTCAGGTCTCGGTGAACTTCTGGTGTACATTATTATTGAACTCTCAGGTGATATTAGTATTTTTCACCCTTCAAATAAAACCAATAAGTGCGCTGTTCTGGATGACTGCAGGCCTAGTTCAATAGCAGCCAAGAGTGTAGAGAAATAAAGCAGCAAAAACTCCAATTAAGACATAAATCAAACATCCTTCATGCGTATACGGGCCAGGGGATAATGATGAAAGATTAATCCTGGTGCTTTAACAGGGCTGGATGAATCAATGTCCTCTCATTACAGGAGTTCCAATCGCTCACAGATCAGCAGCCGACTGTAAAGGGTAAAAACAGTTACTGGTTAGCTGCCTAAATGTCAGACAAGAAGCTTAAAGAACCAGTGATGGCTTGATTAAATGGATTCTGACTCACCACCAATCAGGACATCGAATCAGTACAAATTAGATCTTTTCTCAACACAAATCAAACTTTTCAAGGACTGCAGAGTTTCTGTCTTCATGTCCCGACCTTGAAAATTTTACCACTAAGTGGACCCAAGGTTACAGCTTGATTAGGCCATTGGACTACAGGCCTTCTCCCGGTATACAAGCAAGTGTTGATGAAAGTGTGTCCGGGATATGTTAGTGTTTGATAGATATTTGTGGGGACTCTGGACACAGAGCTTGAAAACGGGACGGTCCAGATCCAATCAGGACGTATAGTAGACCTACCCTCACAGCTAGTTTCCATGGACCTTCTTCTGGTTGACCTTGCTAACAAATTAGCATGCTGCTAACTGGTTGCTTGTTGAACAGTGAAAACACAGACAACTTTGGAGCTCTGTTCATTTCATACATGCTCCACACTTTACTTATTGGTACAAATGCGCTGCACGCTGTCCGTCTGGCTTACGGTGATATCCGAAGTCAGATGACTCTGCTATGCTAGGGTCAAAGCCCGGCGTGGGAACCGTGGAGCATGCTCAGAGCACCTTGACCATTTTTGTTACCAATTGAGGTGAATGCATGCAAGATTAAATCAATCCTCAATTGCATTATCTAGGTTTGTTTGAGAAATTTGACAAATTCAGCTGACCTGACATGTTTACAGGTAATTTAAAAGTCCAGTTTAGTCAGACCAACACATGAATTGACTTTTTCTAGCTAAATTTAAACATACTGATTGTTTAAAGTAGGACAACCTTGATGTCCAGGAAGCAACAACAGAAAACAAGTCCGTCCTAATCTCCATCCCCCCCTCACTCCCAACACAGCTTGCATCTGTCACAAAGGGGACAAAGTTCTGAAGAGAAACCATTCTCCACCAACAATCCCGCAGACAATTTCGTCTTTCTCGTATCCCAGAGCAACACGACGACATAGTAGAGCAGATAATAAAAGACTTCACACCTCAAAATCCCCCCAGACCCTGTAAAGGTCACCACAATTCACCGTGTTTATCGCATTGGTCCCCAAAACCCCCCCATGGCTTTACATTTTTAATTGCATGCAGTTTATCAGCCAGTTTTTTTAATGCATGTCATATGAACCATTCACTAACAGGCAGTTTCTGTGTGACGTGTGTGTGTTTTGCAGCTTGAGCCGTCTGTTACAGCATCACAGCTGAGCCAAACAAAGTGGTCTCGTTGGGTTTAATTAGAGCGCCTGCTTTTTGATGTGGCTTCTGTTGGTTTGGGCAAAGCATCAAAGCCTGGTGGTACCTGAAAGTAACACATTAGATAATAAAGCCGGCCGACCACATTTGAAAATAAAAAAGTGTGGACCCTGGCTGAGGTGATGAGGAATTGTGCAAATGGGATATTTGTGCATGACACTTTTAGTGATGACACATATTTGTTTACCTTTCCCTACTTCCCTTCCTCATCTGAGTCCTTTCTTTTAGTTCAGTTCCTTCCTTTATTCATCATTTGATATTTTCATACATGCACAAAACTTCTGGACATTTTTAGCGTGAGCTGCATGTGTGAACGCAACCAGCGGGAATCCCCTCTTTACTTTTTCCCCCTGCTCAACGGTCCAGCAAGGTCTTGCCTTAAAGTTAGATATTCCCTTCAAGGTCTCTGGAGGTCGAGAATCTAAAGGGGCTTTCAGATAGGATGCGGAGCGCGCACATGCACAAAGTGCATCCCTCATTGTGCAAGTTGCTAGGCGACCGAAACTATATAGGGACAAGTAGCTTATTTTTGGATGTACAATGTATCTATTCAGAAGAAAGCCCTGACCTTTCTTCTGCTGAGGAGGAGGAGACGACAGGTGTGGGTTCATCACATCCTCAGGGCACGACAGGATTTGGGGGAGTTTATGCTCGTCCAGGAGCTGCAGCTCTATAACGACCGCTTCCAGGTGAACCTCAGGCTGAGTAGGGAGCATTTTGAAAACCTTTCGGGGAGAGTTGCGCCAAGAACCACGAGAATGAGGACAAACTTTAGGCAGCCGATCATTGCAGCGGAACGTCTGAGGCTGATCTCTACTCCTATTGGACGCGCCTAGGTGTCCTCAGAGACTGCTGCACCATGGCTCACAACATTTGACAGGCGTTGGTGCGCTTGACAAAGTGCAGCGTGAAAACCGAGCCAAATGAAAAATGCAGCAATGTTGAAACTTCCCCCCTGACTCACACCAAGTCCACTGAACTTCTTATGTGAAAGCGACCTCAGCGTCAGAAGCGTTCTCACCTCTGCCATCAACCTTGAATCAAAGAGAAACTATTGTCATCAACATCGTCAGTGCCCCTCTGTCAGAATGATGAATAGCAGCTCTCTAAGCAGAACCACATGTAGAGACAAAAAACAGATTTAAATTTAGATTTTAGCTTCTCTCCTTTCTCTCATCTCGTCCCTCTGCTTAAACTCATTCACTCTGTTGAAACCAGAATGAGAAGATCCTGGGCTGTAATGCTCCTGTGTGAAGAGTCACTGACTCGTGCAGAGAGAGCTCAAATCTTCATTTTATTACCTGTCACTGCTGCGGATCAGATCAGCACTCTTAAGGGGTTTTGAGGCGTATCCTAAATTGAGAATATCTTTTTTTTTATCCATGTCATTTACGTTTTTCGGGCGCTCTGAGGTGTCATTTTGGTCTGACAGTAATTTCACCTGTAGGTGGAGAGACAGAGAACCCAGATTTCACCTTCAGCACGTCATAGCTGTTAGGCCTTTAAAAGAAAATGAAGAGAGAGAGTGATTAGCGTATGAAATGCAGTCATTAAGTCTGACTTGTCGGTCAGGCAGGCAGGCAGACAGACGGTTAAAGAAACTGTTTTGAAATCTGTTTGGCAGGGAGAAATAAAACTGGCTGTGAAGCATGTATCAGTCACTTTGAGTGATTGCTGAAAAAGTAAAACCTTTTGTGCCCAAAACTGTGAAATCTGTCACTCAAGTGCTCACTCTTTTTCTTTTTTTTCGGATTTTGTAGTTTGGCTTATTGGGGGACTTTATCTGAATGTTTGTAGTTGTATTAAAGGATCACGTGCGGGTTCTAATTTCTCGAACAAATCCTTTGAGACGACCAAAAGCGACAACGAACTGATCCTGAGAGCACATATCGTCTGTGTATCCCTCTGTAACGCAGAGCTAAACAACATTCATTATGATGAGTAAAGGAACTGTAGTGAGTCCCAAACACACACTGTCTGTTACCCATCTGTAGTTATTTTGCATATGCACTCCTGAAAATGTCAATAAATGTAAGGACAGCCTAAAGGGCCTTATAGATAGGATGTGGTGTGCACTGCGCTCGCCGCGTGGTAGGGCACAGAGCGGAGGGGCGCACACATCCCCAAGTTGCTAGGTGACCTAAACCAAAGTTCGGGAAAATAGCTCCTTTTTGGATGCACAGTGTGACGACCCTGCTGGTTCCTGGTTCCTTGTTGCCTCCTTTATGTTTCAGGCTCCAGTGGGTGTGGTGTGTGTGATCTGGGACTGAGAACACCTGGGCCCGGTGTTCTCAGTCCATAAGAGCTGGCCTCACCTCCTCCTTGGGGGAGACATGGAGAAGGAGATTGAGGAGAGAGGCGTTTCCTTAATGCTCCGTCTAATTTTGATTAGTGTGCTGTCAATAAAAATGTATTGTTGAGCGTACTCCTTGTCTCCTCCATTCATCTGTCACGGCTTTTGAGCTGGCCGTGAAAACAGTATATTTGACCTTTCTTCCGCTGACGAGGAGGAGGCCAAAGAAGAAGAGGGCGTGTGTTCGGAATCAGAATCGGGTTTTATTGCCAAGTACATTCACACATACAAGGAACTTATCTTGGTGTAGTGGTACAGAACAATTAACAAGGGAAATAAAACAGAACTAGCAAGAACTTAAATAATAAAATATACGCAATTACAAATATATAAAATAGATCATGATGAGGATCTCATGTTCATGAGCATGCTCACCCTAACTCTGACATTTTGTGTCAGTGAGATAAACTGGCTGATGAATGTATGAAGTTGTTGCGATCAGAGTCGTCACTTTTTTAGTGAAATCTAAATCCTTTAATCTTCTTCTGATTGGTTTCATGCTGCTGTTGAAGTTAGTTTGATAGATTTACTTTATTGATCCCAAACTGGGAAATTGTGGAAAACACTTAATACTTCGCATTTGCTGTTGTCGCCATGGTGATGTTTGTAGTGCTTCCTGGGTCAGTCTGCTTGCTCCCTGATTGGCTATTGTTCCGTTCCACGCGACAATTCTCTGAGTCCGTGCTCGATCGTCCTCGGCGTTCTCCCCACAGGATATCAGATTGTTAATATTGAACATGTTTAGTATTACAATTTCTAATCAGAGCGGCCTCGCTCGTCGTCAGAGCAGATTGTAAAATCACTCTTAACACACCTCACACCACTGGAACATCTGGCACTATGATCTTTAGAACCATCACATAATCGGCCTTTGCTGACTTTGGTGTGAAGGAGGGAATCGGGCCTGAACGTTCATAGCTTGGTAGAGCAGCTCAATTCAAGGAGAAAATATTTTAAATGGCAATTCTCGTACTTTCTTTCCCTTCTCAGGCCTTTCTGCCGACATGATATCACTTAAAACACCTTGACAGGTAGCGAGACAAAAGACCCCGGTGGCCTTGAGTAGAAAACGCTTCCAATAGGCGTCACTGTCACTGTTTTCTTCCTCCTCTCTGTAAACAACAAACACAAGGCTGCTGACAGAAACAGGGCTCTTGTCCTCTCTGCCTCCTCTGCACATAAACTCAGCACCATCTGCAGCGGGATTGTGAGTGCAGGTGGGTGATTTCCCTTTAAATGTTATTCAGTTGGCTGCAAGTCTGAGTGTAGAGGATTTGGCTGAGTGATAACCTGCATATGTATGCTGCTCCGCTGCCAGGCTGGACACCATCTGCTTAGTGTCAGCTGTCCTTCTGTGTGTGTGTGTGTGTGTGTGTGTGTGTGTGTGTGTGTGTGTGTGTGTGTGTGTGTGTGTGTGTGTTTCCACACTGATGAGAGTTTTGGTATCATTGTAAGTGGAGGATTTAAGCTTTGCATGAGCTGCAGGTGGTATTTGTATTCCTAACAGATGTGTGGGAAGCATTTATATTCTTATAAATGAGAGGTGTGTGTCATTTAAGGTCTTTTTTCATCTGACTGAAACTTCTTTGAAAACAATCCTCTGTCTTTAAAGTGACTAAAGTCTAAAGGTCCAATCAGTGAGATGTGTAGAGAGTGAGATGATAAAGTGAGCTTACTCTATGATCAGACATTAAGGAAACATGCTATGTTGAAGTGCTGGCTTCTCTGACAACAATGCAGCAGCCAGTATGTCCTCCTTCTAACTTTAGATTCTGGTCCTGAATGCTCTGGATTTGTTTGGACCAGAGAAGGTAGGCGGTTTGGTTCTGTTTTCCTTTACAGCATTTGTTAGTTTTGTTTGGGTTAGTTGTTGGTTCATATTGTTGCTTTGGTTTCATATTCTTTTGACTTGGTGTTTATTAGTGTAGTTACTTTTGCCCGGTAACCAACTGGAATTTGCTTGTTGACTTTGTTTTGGTTATTTAATCGTTTGTGCTTTTCGTTCAGCCACTGCGTTTAGAGGCTCGGTACCCAGGCTGAGGTCCCTCCACTTTGCATGTGAGTTAAGAGCACTGGGTCACTAATAGACTGCACTAACGTTTGGATTGCTGCTGTGCTGCACGAAGGTGAGTATGTGGTAGCACCCCCACACCTTCCTCAGTGCAGCCTGCCTCTTCACTAGTGGCTTACGCTCACTTTTGGTTCATTTCTGGACTGGTAATGGTTTAAGCCTCAACTTTACATGTGACCTCTTTTAGACCGTTTTAGATTCTGTGATTAAAATACAAATCTATCTTAATTCCCCTTATTAGTATTTGCGTTATTGTTTAACCATTTTTCCTTCCCCACATCTTCGGTCCACCTTATTTAGCTTTTTTCCTTTTTGATTTTGTTTTCGAATCTGTGTGTCTTAATTATTTACATTTAGAGTACTAAGTTGTATATTTCCTGGGGTGCAAGCCCCCAGGTGGCGTTGTCGGTTATTTGACATAATTAGTTAAACCATCACCAACTCTTGCCACACTAACTTAAAGGCAGGGTAGGTAACTTCCTCCAGATCCACTTTTTAAGATGTTGGTTGAAACTGTCTTTAAGTCCTGACAGAAATTAATAACTCAGGTGCTCTGAAAAAGAAACAAAGAAAATCCGTCATCAGCAGCAGTTGTAAACACGTAAAAACTTTGACCAATGTCTGCACTCGGTTCGAGTTTTATGAACCAATCACGCCTCCCTGTCTCCCTGCTCGGATGCATGCACGAGCCCACACTCAAAGCATGAGCTGAGGTCCACTTCTGGACCAATGGCGCTAGTGCATGTAAGTGAGGGGCGTGGCTTTAGAGGGAGCACAGGGGGGAGGGGGTGGGTGAAGACGGAGCACGGAGGGAATGCTACTTTCAAAATCATGCTAGTTTTAGAAAATTACCAACCCTGCCTTTAATGTATTAAGTTAAGCTCCATATTGCATATTCATTAAGGCAAACATACTAAATGGACAATGCGTGTTTAGCTCATAAGAAAGACGCAATCCTCACTGCACACCGTTAGTAGATCAGATAGCACTTCTTTTTGCCGGTGGTATCAAGTTTGCACACGTTTTAAGACACGCAAAGTTTTAGTAAATCAGGCCCATGTTGCTCATTTAACTAATGCATTCATACACACAGAGTGCTGTGGCATATACCTGCTTAGGTTGAAGTCCTGATGCGTATACCAGCGTCTAAATCTGATTCTTTTTGTCCCTCGGATGGCGAAGGCAGGACCCGCCCTACTTTGTCTCTAATCAGCCAGCACTCATTTTTGCTTTCGTTGGTTGTTTGGGTTAGAATAACGGGGTAAGCCAATCACCCTGTAGGAGAACAAGTAGCCAGTCAGGCTGTCAAACAATCACATGTTTTAATCATGATTTATCCAAACTAGAACATAAGGGGTCCTATGCTGTATGGTGCTTTTGCGTACTATGAAATGTCATCTTGCAGCGCCACTGATCCACAGATACAGCGGCTGCATTATTTATTTCAGACTGTTTCAAACTCCTGATAGGAGGTTTAAATGTGATTGCAGGACACGTCATGGCAAGTACTTTTATAAAGATTAACGATCCGAGTGCTTCTTCATCCCGGCTGTGAACTGTGGTACGATCTTACGTTTCTAAATGTTTAAGGTTCGTCAGGCTTTTTATCAGTCAGTCCCTTCCTTTGTGATAAAAGTGAAGCAGTATGGATGATGAGCCCGTGTAATGACTCCATAGCAAGGCGGCGCTCCACCTGCAGATTATCACCATGAATCATACATGAATCATGCAAACTAATGCACATATTAAGTGATCGAGCTCATCGTGGACCTGGAAAACATTAAAAACGTTTAAAAAAAGGGACACGAATCGACCTTGGCGACGTCATGAGAATGAAGTGTAGGAAGAGGTCGTGTGCACAGCGGCAGATCGGCTCGGGATCGACCCTCATCTCTTTCTTTAGGCACGGCACGTAATGGTCATACTGAAATGTACGTCAGAATGCTGGAGAACATCTGAACAACGCTGGCAGAGAGCAGAAGCTATGCAGGTAATGGAGGCCACCCGTTCTTAACCTCGGCTCCCCATTACACATCCACTCAGGAGGCTATTTCAGCAGCTGTGAGTACGGGGACAAACATACGCACTGAAACAGAACTTGAAACGGATATGTGAGGTATAACGAGTGGATAATGGCAGCTTGTTGATGGGCTGGGTCCATTATGTCTTCAGGCATCTGTGTGATCAGGTGTTTGTGTAACCGTGTCGGTAATGGCGGGTGTTTTTATTTAGACCAGAGACCTTTACATTAGGTCATTGTCATGTCTGATTATGAGTAAAACCAGAGTTTGTCTTTTCCTAACGTGTCTAAAAGGAGAATCAGAGGAGTTCTGTAAAAAGATTCAGGTTGTGTTTTGGTTTATTTAACATTTAAAGGGCAGTCTGTGTTCGTACGTTTAGACGCTATGACACCACAGCTGACTTCCAGGTATTTCAGAAGTATGTATCAGAATTAATTCATAGAAACTGAACATTATTATTTTCGACAATCACATCATTCTGCATCGTCAACGGAGCTGAAACTTGTTCCTGCACTCATTGGGCCAGATCCACAAAAGGACTGCGCTGCTTTTGCAGGTGCTAAACCTGCAAATGAAGGCGCACTCACACTACGTAAAGTTGTCCCGTACCGTGCTAAAGCAGGATTGCCCCTGCTCCTCATTACCCCGCTGCCCCGCTCTCAAACTGCTCGAGCACTAACCGGGCCAGTTACCTCTTGTACATAGCGTCGTAAACACATGCATGGCTTTACGTGATCATGAAGCGTGCTTAGTTTACAGGCAGACAGGCGGACTCAAAAATGAAAAATAAAAAGGGACGCGCTGTCGAGTCCCAGAGATCATGAACGCTACTTTACTTTACTAAGAGATGTCACATGCAAATATTCCAGTGATCATGTTTCAGGGTTTCTTTATTGGTACTTAAAAAGGTCATTTTTGTTTTTCCAAGGACACATACAACACATAACAATACCAATTCAAGGTTAAAAAGAGCAGACAGAATACATGAGAACAAACATCGTCGATCAGGTCATGGAAAGTCCTTATACATCCAATCCAAAGTTTAAAATACCCTGGCATGGTTAAAGTGCATCATCTTGTGCTAGCTTCATTGAGTAGTGCTCTAGCTGCAGGTACACAAGTGTTTCTGTAGAGTTTTGTTCTCCCCTGAGGAGGAGCTGAAACTCCCCGTTCAAAGGGTGAGAACAGTCATGGAGAATAGAGCTTAAAGCTGTAAAGAATAAAGATCATCCGACAGGTTGAATTAAGACTCAATGATTAGTTTTGAATCTACGATCGTCCAAAGATATTTGTAGCTCATCGCAGAGTCGACAGCCTGTTTTTTGAGCTACAAATCTCACAACGCTTCTCAACAGGGGTCCCAGACTGACATCATTAATGGTGACAGTGAGGATAACAGATCTTCTTGCACATTGGGCCAGATACACATAAGGACTGTGCTGCTTTTGTGAGCGCTAAACCTGCAAATGAAGGCGCACTCACACTGGGTAAAGTGGTCCCGTTTTTGCTTGAAGCTCCTGTGAGGCGTTTTCAAGTGATTATGAGTCAGACTGAAACTTATATTAATACCTTTTTATGAGCTACAAAATCAAACAAGACCATCAGCGACAACACTAACACTTCCTGGATTGTAATTTTTAAAGTGTGCTTCCACTGCTGAAGTTGTCAGACGAAGGGAGTTACAGCACGCTGAAAACCTCTGATTTAAAGACCTGCCTACGTGTGGAGTAGGTCTAGCTATCCGTTAGCATGCCACTTCTTTTTAGCACTCAGGTGCACAACATGCGTACTTTGTAGAGCCTAGCTTTCATGCCTACACTGTGACCCACAGACTGTAAATATGAATGGATGACGCGTGAGTGACACACAGTAGAAAAACACCAACGCAGAGCTTTTTAAAATTGACATTATGATAAGTTTATGATTTGTAATAAAAGATCATCTTTAATAGAGACAGCTAATTAAAACACATGAATCACGTCCTGCAGGCTCGGTCGAACAAACGTCAGTCTTACGATTTGAAAACGTTCTACATCGATACATTCACTTTGTTTGAATTCTCTGTTTTCATGCTCAGGTTTTTAAATGACATTTTAAATAATCTTCTCAGCAGCAGCCTGAACAAACTGCACAGACAGTTTTGACTCATTAAAGTGTCAGAAGCGGTAATTAACGAGATTCAGAGAAAACTTTCGCTGGCTGACTGGAGAGCGTAAAAGGCGTGAAATAAAAGAAGACAGAAGCGTCTGTGAATGACAGTATGTTGCTAATCCCTGCAGCATTAAACAGAATCCTCCCACATGAACAAACAAGAACAATCCTGCTCCAATACACTCACTGTTAATGCAAACACAAACAGAAACCCAGCACTGCACACACACACAGCACACACACACAGCACGCACACACAGCACGCACACACAGCACGCACACACAGCACGCACACACAGCAAACGCGCACACACACACACACACACACACCATGTGACATCATGACTGATGTGTCCTGGATGACAGATGTTGAGCCGGATCTCTCCCCACCTTGGTGTGATTCGCTGTCCGCTGAGTAAAGCTCCATAAATCAACAGAAACTCCACGCCGTGCTGTCTGAACCGGTGGCTACACGGGTTAATGATGAGCTGCAGAGCAAAGAGTGTCCGACCAAAACGTCTGCACACGGTGTTCATTTGTCTTCTGGGGAGCGTCCAACAGTCAGTCAACACTGAGGACCGTATTAAATCTGAGTCTCGTGTCTTTGTTATTGTGTGTGCAGAGAATCTGAAGAGGGACAATTAAAGCCATGAACCAAACAGGAGGAGAAAGTAGCCGTAGGAGAAACGTGCTTTTATAAGTTTACAATGTCATATAAAGGTCCTGTGAGGAGTTTATAGCTGGTCATGAAACACACCGAGATCAATCACAATCAAAGGAAGAATGTGCGACATGTTACACATAAATCATAAATCCAGTCTCTCCTGTGTAAACGTCTCTCTGAGTCATGACTGTCTACAATGAGTGAGAAGCTCGAGTCCCGCTGGCTGTGTTGTTGTCAGAGCCGTGTTTACATGGACGGGACGGCCGGCTCCTCCCCTTGTGTATAAAAGCTGTTTTAGTCAAGGACTAGAGAGAAGAAGAAGAACATACTCACTGATTATATTAACGTCACATAAGAGTTTTTAGATCACGCTCATTCTGTGTGAGTTTATATGCAATGTGAAGTTACGAGCTAACTAAAGAGCGCTAACATTAGCATGCTAACACAACAATGCAGGACACAGGTGATTGCAGCTCGAATAAAGGACAATTTTGTCCGCCAATTGCTCTGGACACCTTCCTGCGTACTCGAGTGGAGGAGGGTTGGAGGTGTGTCTCTGGAGGAGAGCGGAGGCTTCAGTATGGAGGAGGCGCGGCCTAACAGCAGCTGTTTTGGTTTCATGCTGGAGCTCAAGGGCGACATCTACTGGATCAAAAAGTCGCAGGTGTCAGACAAAATGATTACCAGCACGCTACTGGAACAACTTTTGTGTACGTTTTCGAGAGTGTAAGTAAACCATGTGACTCTTAAAATAAAACAGGGATCATTTTTTGTTAAAAACACTACTTATACAAGAAATGTCCTAGAGTTCACCTGTCCCTGTTATATCTTCCATTGGACACTGGGGGGGTTAAAATGTCCTAACCTTTACTGGTACTACTGGGCAGTACAGTTGAGGACCATAATGTTTTATTTTTGCAAAGAAAACTCTCCGTCATGGTGGATATAGAGGCATACTCCCTCCAGTTACCATTAAACCTATATCTGTATTCAGCCAGTTTGAAACATCTAAGAACTCACACTACTCATCCTGTAGTGCTGAATATGGTTAACATATGTAGTGAGGAAATACTGTATATGATTATATCTCTTTCTTTGTCACAATTTAGCCCAATATGGGGCAATACTGCGTTTAAACCAGGCACACTAGATGCTGGATTCCAGATATGGGCAAACAAAGGATTAAAATATCTGACCTTTATAAAGGCGAGGAACCAGTTCTTTAAATATTTACAACTAAGCAGTTTTATTTCTTCTTTACAGAATAATTCACTAACAATCCCGACTCTTTCGCCTTTAGAAGGAATTATGATCAAGAATTGCAGCAGCAACGGCTTCATCTCATTATTATACAACTGGCTCGTGTCTGGTTCTGGCGAAACAGCAATATCCAAACGTGACGCAAAAGTGACGGGGTTAGACCTCCAGGTTGACATTTCAAACGATGATTGGAACAAAGTCTGTAAGGAGGCTCAAACAAAAACAGCCAGCACAAATGTAAAGCTTCTTCAGTATAACTGGCTGATGAGGATATGACCCCGGTGAAATTGCATAAATATAACCGTACGTGTTTTAAGTGAAGAGAGAATCAAGGAACATTCATACATTGTATATGGGAATGCAATAAAATAAATCAATTCTGGAAGGAAGTGGTTAATAAAGTCATAAAGATCATTTTGTCTCAAAAATGATATTGCTAACCCTCACGCCCAAAGAGAAACCTTAAAAAGAAACACTACTTAAACCTGATTCAAATCTACGTTTCAGCATACGTCAAAGGTTTGCAGAACTACGCAGAAGCCTATGGAGGTTCATCTCCTCAACAAGTGACTATGCATCTAAAAGACGCAGACAGCAAGCCCTGTGATTGGTCGTGTAGCGAGGCGACGCCTGCCTTCATGCAGTCAACTCAAGCTCACTGATTTCACACTTTACATGCATCATTATCCTCAATCACCTCCTTCCAATTAGCCGTCTATTTAAGCTGCAAGATGTCTGCCCTCCCCTTCTGCTCTTTCATCACCAGCTCTGACCTGCTGGACTCTCGCTCAGCCCCACCCCCCCCCCCCAGCATCCACCTGTAGGCTCAGACTGGGGGGGTTTAAGATCTCACATTTCTACATGTAAATTCAACTGTGAGGAGTGATTAAGTCGGAGCCTAGACGCCGAACACAAACTATGTTATGCTGCCATAAATATTGAATCAATAACAAATACAAAAGCGAATTGTCTGACTGAAATGGTATTTCTGTTATTTTTTTATTCTGCAGAAGGAAAACGCCAGAACGCCATTTATCAGCTTAAAATCCATCAACATACGCTCTGTTTCAGTCGCCATGGTTTCCTGTTCAGTAGAGAACGTGGAGGTACAGGAAACTGGTGACAGAGCAGAGAAATCCTACCGCCAACTAGGCGGAGTGTGCAGAGCTACGCAGACACACCAACGCATAAGTACTAAGTGCTCATTATGGCGTCTCTCATTTGCACCGTTGTTATGTGCTTTCCTGATGGCCGTGAAAGTTGCTTTAACCTTTATAACATTTTATTTAACTCAGTTCAAATCATTTGGAGTGTGTTGCTTCAGCTGAGGGAAGAAAAAACAGGCTTCAATAAAGTGTTTGACACAGAAATACCAGTGTGGACTTCCATTAAGTACATTTTTAATGTTCAGGTCACGACAGTTAAAAGGCTCAGAAATATTAAACTGCACGTAAGGTTATGCACGAGTGTCAGGGTAGTAGTGGGCATTTTTCATCTCCATGGCTCCTCTGCCCTTCACATTTATGCATATCCACATACTGTGACACACGGGTAATTAGAGTACAGCGCGGCGCTCTCCAGGCTCACAGTAATTACACAGATGCTTCTCATTTTGTACGTATAGCTGACGATGACACGGGCTGCTCACAGTCTACCACGCGGATCAATTAGACCATTCATCATGGGGTCTTTGTTTGTATCTGCTCATCTGTTAGAGAGGACACATCAGGGCCAGGCACCCATAGAGTGGTGTAATCAAGCTCCGGCAAATGAGGGGTCGGCCTTGCAGACTCAACCTGACCCGTCCTCTCGCTGAGATTCTTAAAAGCTTGTGTGGAATTCTTTATTCAGTGAGAGTGACACTGTAGAGGTTTAATATTAACACATTGGTGCCAAGTGCTGAAATCAAGCTTGAGCTTGTTTTTAGCTGCTTATGAGTCAGACTGAATTTTACAGCTACAAAAGCAAACTAGACCATCAGCGACAAGACTAACACTTCCTGGATTGTAATTTTTAACGTGTGCCTCCACTAGGGGGGAAGCTGTCAGACGAAGACAGTTACAGCACGCTGCTGAAACAGCCTTTGCTGCCTTTAAAAGGAAGCAGGATGAGTTTTTTTGTCTATGCATATTTAGGACAAGGTCAGCAAAAAGATGTCAGTTACCTCTTTGTCCACCGGGGGCGCCAATAGCCACCAACAGAAAGTTCCTCACGGCAGCCATAGAGTTTAAATATGAATGTTTGAAGCCTGAGTGACGTCACCCGTCTGTTCCTGCAGGGGGCGCTGGAGTCCCATCGATGGCGGTCTCCATGCTGGAAATGCTGTCTCAGTCTAACTTTCAGTCAACCTAACGACAGGCTGAGAGCTGGAGCTGAGGCGGGTTTTAAGCCTCCTGACAAACCGTTACACCGCGCCCGCCTGTCAATCAGGTCAGCTACACGCCTTATTGTGAATAACTCTTATCCTTCATCAAATCAAAACTGATGAGTCATCAAAACATTCACCCCCCGTACAGTGTGTGCTGATCGAGACATGAGCTAATCAGACCTAGAACCAGGCTGTAAACATGTTAATGTCTGCTGTAAAAACAGGCTTTTTAGAATGGGTGTGTATGTGACTTCCTGTGCTTCTGCAGCCAGCCTCTAGTGGACACTCGAGGAACTGCAGGATTTTGTACGTCTGCATCTGTCTCATTTTTTAACACCGAAGGTGTGACAACAGTTGAACGTCTAGATGATGTGAAATCATATCTGTAAATACAGCCTGTAAATATTACTTTGACGTTACTGTTGTTGATATATAATCAGGGGTTAAATCAGTACGATGCTGACGGTGGCTCGACCCGGCAGATACGCGCACACGCCATCCAGGGGTATGGAGACAGTCTGAAGCTGTTATGCCTGGTGGGGATGCGAGTAGGTGTTTTTTCTGCACAAGTTTCCCGTCCTTGCTCCATCAGTGGAGGAAGCTTTGTTTCAAATTTACATTTTTCTAATCTGGCCTCATGATACACCTGAAAAAGTGTCTTCTCCTCTCCAAGCTCGTCGTCTATACGTTCAGAAAAATGTCAGCATGAGAGTGCAGCAGCGTGACTCAGGATGGAGGTGCACAAAGCTTCTCTCCACATTTAGTTGCAAAACCATCGACAACTGCAACTTTATGGGCTTGTTAGCGCTGAAATATCATAAGCACCATAAGCTTTCTGAATTAGACCTTGAGGAGGGGATGATGTGCAGGTGTAGCGGCTGCAGTCATTCTTAGTGAATTCCCCCCTCAATGCTGAATCTGATGGGTGCCAGGACTTAATTTATGCTCCTACGTCGTCATGCAGAGTTGGCACAGCTTCTTGAGCCAAAATTCCTTCTCTTAGCTTAGTTGTTCACTTTGGGAGACAGACCTCCAAACAGGCTTGTAATTAGATTACACCCCACTGTCAACATGTTTTCCCTGTGGCTGCATTTAATCATACGCTTTAGGAAAAGCTGTTTTTAATCCTGTTAAACTTTTTACTAAAAGTCACCCTCCATGTGGCTCAGATGGAGCACCAATGTGTGGAGATTTGTTTCTGACAAATATAGAGCGGGAACAATATGTTTTCTCCAGGGGGCTATCAGGACATTTTGTACTCCGTCAGCCAACAGAAATGACACTAATTAACTTTGACAGATGTAAAAATAAAACAGGCTAATGGCATGCTTCCTCTATTTAATCTGCACCTTTTGCTTTCACACCTCATTTCCACATCGGGGCACTAAAGTGTTGTATGACCATCATGTACCAGCTTCTCAGGCTTCTTATCAAAGAGTCCATGTGATGCACGGTGAAGAATGACCCCCCTTACCTTGTCTGCATAAACATATTCATGACCATATGCTGTGCCGCTGTGTTTCAGCCTGTTTGAACAAGAATATGTAACAGAGGCCGGCACTCATTGCAGTCATAAAGTGTGTTATTGCCCATTAACTTCTGCTTTTTTTAGAGCGCTTTTTTCCCCTGAGCAAGAATAACAATCTGAACACAACGTTTGAGAGCAGTTGCTTTGAATTGCTGTAATAGTCATTTCTTTCTCACCCCTTCATCATGCTCTCTTATAAGGCTTTCACACTGCAGAAAACTCCTGAAAAAAGTGTTTGTGCTGAGCTGCATGTGTGAACACAAACAGCTGAATGTTTCTCTCTTCACCCGGAGTTTCTCCTCCAGCCTCCTCGTATTTATTCTGCAGAAAGTCAGAGTGAGCTGATGTGAGAACGCAGCAGGATATAATCAGGAGAATTCACCTCGAGCGAGTGGGAGGGGGTGGTGACGTTTATTCCCTGTGATCGCTGCACGACCATAGACTGTCTGCACGCCACCGCTACGATCTCCGTGCTCTAATGAACCTGCTGCATTCTGTTTCCTGTTCTCCAGTATGTTCTTCTCCACTCTTTAGTTCAGATTGGGATTCTGTTCAACTACACGTAGCATTGATAGAAAGACAAATATTCTCATTATAGCGTTGTATAGATGTTGCTTCTTACTCTACTTCCAGGTTGTTTTTTTTACATCACGTCTTGCCCCAGGAGACCCCCCCCGCCCCCCGTCTGACTGGGATAGTCTCCGCTGTGATGTGTGAACAACCAGGTCAGGAGAATATCTGGATATCTACACGCCTAACTATAATAACATGTATCATTCATAATGTCTGCTGCAAAAACAGGATTTATTTGAATGTGGTGTGTATGTGACTTCTGGTGGACACTTGAGGAACTGCAGATTTCTTTTTTGCTGGTGCTATGGGGCTGCTTAACTTCTCAGCGAGGGTGCTGAGATTTAGGGTTCCCCATACCGGTCACCAGTTTAATTTCTACTGACACACGTGTGCGCACATATAGGTACTCGCTCCGCAACATTCTGTGTATGATGTATGCATGCACTTGCCATAGACGTCTTCATAATTAAACAATGCGTCTGTTGTAGTGGTTGACTGCGAAGGCGACGATCCATTTTTCCCTTTGCTAACGGTACACGTTCTGGCTAACAGGAGGAAGTGGAGCGAAGTACGGTCAAAAGTTCAATGCGTGCTGCGCCCATTGGCCAAATCTTGTGTTGGTTTTATGTTTTTAGTCTACAATATGTTTGTTTTATTTATTTATTATTTGTATAAGTTATAGAAGTCACACATTAAAAATTCTAAATAAACCAAAGACATTTCTTGGGGGTGCTTGGGGGATGCTATGGCTATCCTAGGGGTAGCTACAGCGCCCCCTAGCCCCTCCCTGGCACCGCCATTGGTGTCTGGTTACTTAATCCGAGATATCCCTTTAGCTTTGGAAATGTAGAGCCCTGTCAATAAACACACAGCATGAAAATCTGCTTAGTGGATAAACATCCATTTCCTCCTGAACAGATAAACAGATAAAGTGAGAGACACAGAGGTGATAAATAACAGAAAGAGAGAAAGAAAAGGGCGGAGGAGAGCGAGGTGCAAAGAGGAGAGGAGGTCCGGCCTCTCTCATCAGTGTAAAGAGGATAATTGGTGGCTGACCCCTCTGACCTCCATCATCCTCTGTGAATACGAGGTGACAGTGACTAACACGTTGACGCTGCACCAAGCAACTCTGACACACACACACACATTCTCATACACACACATTCAAACCTGTAACCTTTTATACAGAGTCTTATTTGTATGTGTAGTACCCACTCAGTGGAGTCGTCCCTCTCTAATGGCTGTAATTAGGGCTCTTTGATCAGGCTGGTTGAGTACTCAATAAGTACTCTGAGTAGTCATAAAGGAGGTGTTTGTTGTGGGAGCATGAGTGGGATTTTGCATGCAATTATTAATGTAATGTTTTTTCTCTGTACTCACTGCAGAGCACAAAGTTAAAGGCAGCACAGGTAAAATCCTGCTAAAGCAACAAGCTGTAACTTTTCCACCTTAGAATAGTCGTTTCAAAGGTCGATTTGATAACACAACAACTTTCAACATGGTGAACAGCGTCTGTCTAATGTCCACAGCACAACCTGATCCCATTTTGACTGCAACTTAGGCAGCGGGCTGAGTGTGCCTCACGAGGAGCGTGTACGTCTTTACAGCACTAGTTCACACAGCAGCCTTCAGTTACAAAGCAGCCAGTTGGCCCGTCTCTGTACTGTTTGATACAACGGCTGAGGCTTACGCCGAATTTCCACCAGATCTGTGTGCATTGCGTGTCCACTCCGGTGCGTGACGGCTCCGTGCACCCCCGTCCTTCAATACCCACCGGCCGCATGCTCCGTCCGTAGCACGCAGACCACAGCCGGTCAGCTGGGGTGCAGAGACAAAGGAATTCCCACGGTATTTTAAAGATTAACTCCCGACAGTGCGAGATAATACGATGTACATGGTATTAAACTCTATATAAACCTTATAAACACATAAACAAACACATATACAGTCGTTTTTCTGAACCGTTAAAACAAAGTCTTTTATTCTGAAAATAAACCGGATGTTTTAATGTTGTATCGGTGTCTGACTTCCCGTCCCGCTTGTTCTTTTCTGTGCTGAATGGATGCGTCGTGCTCCGGCATACGGCAAAAATAGAAGTCTTGCGTATCAGCTCCGGAGGGCTCCGGACTGCCGGAGCTGATATGGAGCTGAGACGCAGCGCAGCGGACTCAGTGGAAGCACATACATTGAATAAAGTGAAACGTATCAGCTCCACTGCCGGAACGGAGCGGAGACGGACCGAACACGCATCTGGTGGAATTTGGCCGTTAGAGGAAGAGGACAGTGACCTATGAAGCTTCAGAGCAAGTGAGCGAGCGAGAAGCAGAGTGTACAGCCCTGCAGATATTATTCAGAACAGACTGAGACGTAACGTTAGGCTGTATCGTTATCGTGTGTCGTCTCATGTTTAGCAGCTTTACCGGCTGCAGAAACTGCAGCACAGGTGCTGAAAGACTTGGCACAAGCGCCCCCTTTTGATTGATCGCTGATAGGCCTCTCATCTGGTTATGTGGTTGGACTGAATCTCTGTGAGAGCTACAGGGAGCTGGCGAGCGAGGTGTTGGAGACCCCTGCTGTCGAATAAAAGTTAAATGTGTGATATTACATTTCAAAATGAAATACAATGAAAACAGCTTTCCTCTTGGGTAACTTGGCAATCATGACTTTACATCAGGGATTATTTTTGTATGTGCAGAGTGGGTGTTGGCATCGAACAGCAGACTCTCTGTACACTCCACACTATTCACTAATATTTGACTATCGTCCATCATGCATGTAATGTCAAGAGATGAGGAGAGTTGTTTTTGGAGCATGACCAGACTCTCTTATTCTGTTGTCACTCTGTCGTGGTCATTTCTGTAACATGAATAAGAAACCACAGGACAACAGAAGATTGTTGCTTTGTGCGTTTAATACAATTTGCACTTTATTGCAGATGGAATTTTACTTCAATCCTGCGAGGGGAAATTCAGTTTTACACTCTGTTGTTAACGCTGCACACACACATGCTGGAATACACACACATGCACAAACAGGATCCTGTGGACATGCACTGATGGAGAGATGTCAGAGCGAGGGGGCTGCACACAGCGAGCCCTCCTGAGCTGGTGCGGGGGGGTCCTGTGCCTTGCTCTAGGGCACCTCGTCAGTACTCAGGAAATGAACTGGCTACTCTCCAGCTACCAGACCAATTTCCAGGGGGGGGGGGGGGCTTGAACCGGCCACCCTCAGGTCCCGACAGACTGGGAAACTGCCGCCCCAAAAATGCCCCAATTGGCATTGAATTGAGTGTGACTGAAATAAGTGAAGTGGTAACATCCACCTGGCCCAGGGTGCTCTGTCTGAGTCTTTCCACGTGTCTGCCTTTTTTACTGAAAGTCACCAAAATTGCACTTTTCCAGCTGCAGCGCTACACCTCTAATCTCCTCCTGAGCCGACTCCTCTTCGGATGATTCTTTCACTAGCTCTGTAAGACACTTAAATCCTCCAGATGACAGCGTGCCGTGCACTAATTTGCATCGGGAAATATTTGCAGGAGCATCAGTTGTGGAAGAGAAACAGTGTAATCACTGGGACTGCTTGAATTTGCAATCACAGCACTCTTAAGAGCAGAAACATAAATCCTGCTTATTTGCATGGAGGCTTCGGATGTGAACTCATCAACTCTGTAAGATGGAAAAAAAAATTAAGATTGAATAACATCTGCTACATCCTAATTTAAACACTCTTATTTGCATTCACAAGAATTTCAATAGTCAACCCTCTGCTGTGCATTATACAACATTTATAAAATCGAGTGGAAGAAGTTAAATACAGGAAATCTACCGCAGGGAGAAAGAGATCAGGTTTGGTAAACTTAAGCTACCAAGAAAAAGCTGATTTAAAGGACCAATCAGTGAGATGTGTAGTGAGTGAGATGATAAAGTGAGCTTACTCTATGATCAGACATTAAGGAAACATGCTATGTTGAAGTGCTGGCTTCTCTGACAACAATGCAGCAGCCAGTATGTCCTCCTTCTAACTTTAGATTCTGGTCCTGAATGGTCTGGATTTGTTTGGACCAGAGAAGGTAGGCGGTTTGAAGGCCCCCCCACACGGCCGTTTTGGACGCCCCTCGGTTTGCCAGATATGAGAGCAGTTATCAGGTCAAACCAACAGGTGTTGCAGCGATGGAAGCGGGCAAGAGAACTGGTTCAGATAGAAGTGATTGTACCCGACCTAAAAAGCCTCTGCATGTTTCTAATAAGCTCCACGAGCAGAAACGTGCTCAAACTAGGATCAATATTGGAGATGCTTTTGAAAAATGGAGAGAGGTTAGAACGCAGAAAGGTTTACAGACCGATGCAGAGCTGGCTAAACACTGAAGCTTCAGTGTCCACCACATGGTGACCTGCGTGAGCATCCACTCTAGAGAGGGGGGGGGGGAGACAGCTCTCTGTAATGTTTAGAATTTAGACTGCAGTACCGATTTTGAACACTAGGCGTCAGAGTTACATGTTGCTCCTTTAACTCTTTCACTAAACATATTATCTTAAATGACTCATAGTAATACAATAAGTTACATGGCAGCAAAAAATGCCACCAGTGTTTGATTTAAACATGTTTCCACTTAATCTGCAGATTATTTACACGTCAGTGTGTTGGTGCTCTGAGTTCCTCGTCTACAGAGTCTCAACGTCCAAACTGAAGTTTAACATAATCGCCCTTATAAGAGACGTGTGTATAATCACCCTGCTTCTAAAACCACCCCACAAACAGAGACGTTAGTTATGCAAAGCTTACCTTCATGTGTAAGTTCTGTGCTGTTTCACTTTTATTGATATTTCTTTGAGGCCTGTTTTCCTACGCTACGCAGAGTTTGAAATTAACAACACTTTCCAGCGACTCTGACATCGACCTGCAGTGAGGCACAAAATTAACAAATCTGCATCTCCCACTTTTACATCTCAGCTCTGTTAAACATGAAGGTAGAAATG